>BPLR01019386.1:12500-32089 GCA_021605095.1 Caerostris extrusa
TATTTTCCTGCTTTTGTTATATTAACATATCGCTCCTATCCTCAATAAGTTAATTTATTTTTTAAATAATTAATACGTTATATCCTTTATAGGACATTATATAACATATGAAGATTGCAGTTTCTGTTATTGTCGTTAATTGATTATTTTTTTATATTGCCAAATTACTATTTTTTTATATTTTCCTATTGTCAATTGATTATATTTTTATTGCCACTAAATCCATTTATTTTCTTTATTTACATTACAATGCATAGCTCCTATCGTCATTATGCTAATTTATTTTTCAGATAATTAAATAATTAATATATTATATCATTTTAGGACATTGTATAAAATATGGAAAATGCGGTTTTTGTTATTTTCATTAGATTGATTATTTTTTATATTGTCACTAAATCGATTTATTTTCCGTATTTACGTTACATTAATGTGTATCTCTTATAGTCAATACGTTGATTATTTTTCAAATATTTAATATATTATATCATTTTTAGGACATAGTATAAAATAGAAAAATACAAATGTTTTTGTTATTTTCATTAGTTTGATTATTTTTAAATTGCCAAATTAAATTTTTTTATAGTTTTATATTCCCGATTTTATATTTTTTTTGTCGCCATTTCTTATATTGTCACTAAATCGATTTACTTTCTTTATCGATCGATAATTGATAGATCTATAAATGTAATCATTTTAAATGAATATAGAAAAAAAATGTAATGATGTCAAATGATTACAGACATTGATTATGATTGATACCTTGATTATAGATTATATATTTCATAGAAAAAATATTTAGATTGATGATTATAGATGTCAAATAAAACTATTATAGACGTTTGCAATATATTATTCATAATAATAATAAACTTCTTCAACAAATAAACAAATTTTTGTAGAAAACTTACAAAAAAAATTGTCTTATCTGCTTACTTTCTTAAGTTTAAATCCTTAATCACCAATCCAGTTGCCTCTTTACACCGTTACCCGAGAATAAATCATGGCTCATTGGACAAAAGATACATTATTTCGGGAAACATAATTTTCCAAGCAAAGAAAACAGAAAGAAATCAATTGCATTTCTTTTGCTTGCATAAGAAAATAAATAGTCTTTTCTTTGTATACTAACATATAAAAGCATTATTCTTACTGCAAGAAACATATGACTAAGGATTCCAATGAAATAACTATTAATATGATGTTAAATTTGAATACAATTGTCTAAAAATATTTTCTCAAAATACTTGAGAGGATACTTTTAGTACAAAATAGAAAAATATAAATAAATAAGAGTCATGATAAGAAATAAATATAAATAGTCACATAAAGAATAAATTATTATTATAATAATAAAATATTAGTCATAAAATGTTAGTCATAATAGAAATATAAGAATCATATATAAGTAAATAAGTAAAAATAGTAATAAATAAGTAAAAATAGTATTATTAATTGTTTATTTTATATTTATAAGCGTTATATTTATAAGCATTATATATATAGTGTAACCGTGTTTCCTCCTACTTACTGCAACAGCGCCCGAGAGGAAGGACAGCACAAATCACGTTCTTCTGTTGAAAAACTTTTAGCTTACAATAATCTTTCATCTCGAGAGGAAATATATTTAACGCAACCCTGCGTTAAATATTGGCCTCACTCGGAGATGAAATAACTCACGTACCCTGCGTATACCTGAATATCAAGTTTTTGGCTTAGAAGTGGAATCCTTAAACGAATCTATAAATATATGTCTTTAAATGTGTTACATATTGTCTGCAATTGAATGTGTGTGGTGTTGATGCATGAGTAATTAAAGCTATTTGTTCTCCAACCTGCCCCTTAAGTAACTCAAGCCAACCACACCCAGTACAATCCAGTTGCCCAACCTGCACACTATAATTGTTATATATATATATATATTGTGTGTGGTTCCAACATGATGGAGACCGCCGCATAAAGCAGCAGACATCAGTGTGTAAAAGATTCTCTTAAAAGATAGTCAGATATGATGATCGGTAGAGTGGCTACCACGTTCGCCGGACTTGACTCCCATGGATTTCTGCCTCTAGGGTTAAGTCAAGGAACAAGTCTACGCAGTTAATATAACTTCTTTGGAAGATCTATCTAGCGTATCAGTCTTGCTTGTCGCCCAGTTATACCTATGTTTCAACGCGTCCATGATTCAGTGATGTCATTCATTAAGTTGTGCATTGAGTTTTGTGGTTTAAGTTTGAGTAGTATATAGTCGATTTTATAGTATATCCATTCATATTTTCTAATGTATTTATTATAAAAATCATTAACAAAAACTACTGCAATATGAAATAGACAATGACAATTTTCCAGTAACTGAAATATTTCTTGTTGATTTCAAGAGTTTCAATTACATTAAAATTAATAAAAACACATGTTTGAACATTGAAGAATGGATGAATGAATTTAGGAATATGCCAATGTTTAATAATGCACGATATATATGAAGCAATTGATTGGAATACTATAAGAATGGCCAAATTCAAATAGCCATATGAATATAGCAATGTTGAATAGATCAAGAAATTCATAAAGAATGAATTGTTCAAGAATCTCTAAAAGTATATATAAGAGTAAGATAAATGTCGTTGCAAATTAAGAATGAAGTATTCCAAATTCTACAAGAAACACTATAACATTCCATAGTCAAAAGAATATGTCAAAGTTCGAACATTCTAGGCATAAATGAAGAATGAAGTATTCCAAATACATTTAGAAGCATTATACAGCTCAACATATACGGAAAAATGTCAAAAAATGATAAATATGAAACTTCAAGAAGAAGGAATTGATCAACGCCCTACAAGTATTAAAGTCATTGGAAATACAAATGTTTAAAATCCCAATCCAAAACATGAAAAGTGATTCAAAATCGTACTACAAAAAACTTCAATCAAAAGCTAAATTCTCCAGAAAATTCCTGAAGACTAATGTTATTCATGAAGCATATCAGGTGTTTAAGGGGCCCAAAGTATCATCTTCGCCAACATTTGCAATGGAGTTTTTTGTTTGGCCCTCATTTTTGGATGTCACGGACACCTAACCAGGACAAAATCATGTTCACACATAATAAACAATGGCAATTTTCCAGTAACTAAAAACATTTCTTGTTAAATTTCAAACGTTTCAGTTACATTAAAACTAATAAAATAATTTTTAATAATAAAAATATTAAGTACTGCAATTCATTAAGTTGTACATTGAGTTTTGAGGTTTAAGTTTCAGTATATATAGTATATATATGTGGTTTATATCCAGTCGATTTTATAGTATATCCATTCATATTATTCCAATAAATTTATTATAAAAATAATTAACAAAAGTTACTACAATATTATAAATTAAAAAACAATTATGAGTTTATGTAAGTACAAAAACATGGCAATCATTGTGCTTATACTTCAACAATAACATGGCAACGATCTCTCAAACAAATATTTCGGTAAACAAAGTTATGCACCCTTTTCTCCTTTATCAAAATCCTCCATCTAGGACAAATGCATCAATAAAATAGTACTCAGAAGCATTGGAAAATCATTTAATACGTCTCACCTCGCAATTCAATTCAATAAACTTTATTTCTTGTTATTGCACCGACAAAAACACAAAAGGAATCCTTCTTCAAAGGATACATAATAAACCATCACTTCAAGTAAAACTTCTGTGCGTGTGGGGAGAGGATCATAAAAATGGCAGAAGTTATTGGCAAAAACTGTCAAGAGAAGGGAAAAAAATAGATTTTTCAAGACGCCGTTTAGGAACTCGCTTAAATGATTGCACCGCCCCCCCCCCAGAAGAAATATCCACCCAAATAGAGTGAGCACCGGATTTATTGGAAAAAGTCAAGGCGTTTTCGTTGACATAAATTGCGATACAGAAACTCTCCCGGCAGTTTCTCACTTATTCAAAAGCCTCGCAAAGGAAAAAAGCCTCGTGTCTTGACTATAAAGCAATTTTAGACGGCAGAGGGAGGAGAATTTATGGATCAGATGTGATATTCCTGTTTAGTACAGTGCCATTTTCCTCGTATATGAACCTTATGTATCAAATACCCTATGATCCAAAAGTCAATATATCCATAAATTTATTAATAAATTTTAAATAAATGAATGCTCATAATTGTAACTGCATATTTTCCCACGGGGAGAGATATACGATTTCTTTTCCCAGGAGAAAGGAATGTATATTATTTATTGTGCATAATAGCGATCTATCACTCAAATCAGACAGCAGATAAGCAGTATTGTGGATATTTATATTACATGCAGCTAGTGTGTTGTACTAATGAGAACAATATGCCATTGATATCTAACATATAATCAGTGTCATGGATAATGAGACCTCATGAAATTTGCAATTATCAGTGTGAATTCACAGGTCGAAACAATTATAGATGGAATATGGACCACGCCATGAATTTTTGCATCGTGATGGGTGATAGACCATGAACTGAGAAAGCGTCCACTCAGTGAGAAGTGAAGGAAGCTGATCCCCCATCTTGATGGATTTTCTTAAAGGGAGGTTTCTGGAGAAGGAAAAAAAAAGAGAGTTGTGCGACGAGTCGACCAAAAGTGCTGTTTTTCTTTTGTCGGCCGGAGATAAACAGGCCGGAGTTTCCGCCTATTTACAAAGTGAGTTCCTTGTGGTTTCGTGTATCACGCCGTGTGATAATTACATTGACTTGAGAATTAAATTATATCTTTAATTATCATTTCTTTGTAAATAGAGTTCTATATATATATATTATATAACGCTTGTAAATAAAAATATCAGTGTTATCATGAACCTGAAAATGGCCCTCTTCTTGAAGCCGTTATAGGTCTAGTATAGTGCGAGAAGTTACAATATGAATACAGTTACAAATCATGACATAGATAGTGACGCATGTCTTAATTGTAATTCCGTTTATGTTGAATGAAAAGCGCCCCTTTTCTGCCCTATCTCTTTAATTAGTGGAAGACGTTTATCGCCGTACATTATTTCAAAAGTTTGTCTTATGCTGCGGTGCTTATTGAATTTGGTGCGAAATTCACTAAAGGAAATAAGCCGAGTAAGATGACGATTCGATATTTAGTGATGAAATTCAGAGATAATGGACAGGAGTCAAGTCTTTAGAGGACTTTGGTAATCAAAGTCTAAAGAAAAATGACGCATTCTAGAAAATTTAATTTTCAAATTTAATTTAATAATTTAATAACTTCAAACAAATTATCAAGTTCAGTTACAAAAAAAAAAAAAAAGTTGAAAGCGCATTTTATTTGATCCTGATAATTTATGGAATGTGAACTATGCCATTAATAATCCATAACATCAAAACCAACGCTTTCCTTTTTAATATTCAAATTAAAAAAAAAGGGTCAAGTAATGGTTTTAAAGACTTGTATTCCAGTAGTAACATCTCAACTAGCATATATAATGACTCAGGGCAACAGTTGCTTTTAATAACGAGAAGATTAGACGGTGATTGGGATCTTAGGAGGATTGGGTCTTGCCTTGACAGTGAATCTGCCTGGTAAAAAGTTATTCGGTTTTTTTCTCTCAAGTGGTTCCCTGCAGTTACCCTAATTTACCTGAAAAGCAATCATTGCCTTCATTAATAATGGTATACAAGGCCTGTGGATGTATCACAGAGAATGAAAACGGGATTTTAACTTATTTATACGAGCAAAGTTTGATATTTTGGCGATTATTTGTACAGTGATATTGTCAATTGGCTGGTCATGGTATACATTAGTAAACCTACCGATACCACATACTTCTTTTTTTTTTTTTTTTGCTAAAAATTGCTGGGCCTCTTGTACTTATTCATAGAGGGCTTATTTAGGGGTAAATGCCCCTGTTACGTCGAAACCCAGGTTCCCCTGCATAGGGGAGGTCGCCTATGTCCAGAAAAACATCCTGTCTGTGGGGATGTCTGGCAGGTGACGGAAGAGAGAAAAAGAATGTAAGAGTCAGTTGAACTTCTACGACCCAAGAGAACGGTCGTGTGGCAGTCTATCTTCGAGTTTGATGGCTGCATGAACTAAAAGGAGTTGAAACTCAGCGACCAAAAGAGAAAGGTTGTGTGGCAGTGCATCTTCGAGCTTGATGGCTGCATAAACTAAATGAGTTGAACAACTACGACCAAAGAAGAAAGGTCGTGTGGCAGTGCATCTTCGAGCTTGATGGCTGCATAAGTAAAAAAGAGTTCAATAAGTGTAACCCACGAGAAGGTTGCGTGTGGCAGTCCATTTTCGAGCTTGATGGCTGCCTAAATAAAGGAAATTAATTTATATAGTCCACGTTTTTTACTTGAGTTTATTTTTGTGACCGAGCTATCGACAGCCCCTTATGGGAGACTCCCATCAGACAAACTTACTTTCTACACAACATGCTTTTACACATCTGCCACAACAACCCTCGAGTCTGCTTGTTTCTGAACGCAGCAACAATGCAATGCTGTCAGCGAATTTGAACTTCTGCCTCCTGAATGCCAGCTACTCATGTTGCCACTGGACCACGAGTTGGGATACAGTGACCCAGAATGCTTGAAATTTTGGCAAAAAGTCGAAAAAACAAAATTTATTAACAGAGATTTTGTTCATCTCTTAAAATCCTGTAAACTTTTTTTTAACGTTATAAAACAATTAGTACAACAAGAAATGTATTATAAAGTTATTTTTAAAAGATTCAACTGTAAAATAAAACGGAATTTCTATTTTAAAAGGTTTTGACATTCTTAGTAAAAAAATAAATAATAGCAATTATAATTTTTTTCCCTGTAAAAGTTTAAAAGAAAATTGGATTATTGCAAAAAAATATATATATTTTTAAAAAAAAAGTAAGAGTCGATTAAACGCAACTATTTGATTTTTGAAATTTCGCATCAAATAGTTTAAAACCGTAACTCTTTCAAAATAAACTTCTTAGAGTTAACTCCTTATAAACAATTTTCAAAACGATTGGAACGAAAGCTCCCTTTTAGCTAGTAATCAGGTTATTTTGCCTCACTGCACAGTGTTCTAAAAAATAAAAAAATAAAAAAAATTTTTAGCTTGAAAGAAGATAAAAATTCCCCAAAATATTTTTTTAATCAGTGTGCAGAATAAAAAATTTGCTCAATAAAGCAATTATCCTTATAAAAAAGAATGTTGCATACTTTGTTATCTAAAAGTATCAAAAATATCTAACATTTATATATCTAAAAATATCTATCTATAAAATATCTAAATCATCAGCTTTTTATAAATATATGAATTATTTATCGTATATTTTTGGGGATAAAATACTATTGAAAAAAAAAACCGTGCAAATTTTAATTATTTGAAAGAATTTTTATTTAATGCACTAATGCATCTGCAAAACATTTAGTGAGATTGCAATATAAAAATTATTTAAGTATAATAGTTAGTAAGCTTTAAAGTCATTTAATACAACATCATACATTTATTATATGTTAAATTTAATTTAAAACTGTAAATTTAATTCACAGTTAAATAAAGTATGGAAATATATACTTCTTTTAAAAAGTTCACTGTTCCAAACCAATACAAGAAATTCGATACATCAATGCCTGCCTCCCAACAAAAGTTTTAAAAAAAAAAAAAAAAAAAAAAGAAAGAAAACTTCACAGCATACTTTCGGAAGTCTTCTAGGATGTATTAGAAAAGAAAAAGAAATAAATAAATAAACAAAACTACCCCATCAACAAGTAAACGTCTACTAAGCTTTAAAAGCGATGTGCTATTTTTATGTTCCGACATGCCTTTAGGGAGAGAGAAAAAAAAAGGGTTCCCCTTCTTTGCCATCCCCTAGAATCATCAATAGGAGCTACAGAAAAGCAAGAACAGAAAAAAAAAAATCAAGAGAAAACAAAAAAAACACAAAAAGTAAAAGAACAGAGAACGGTAAATCTCCAATTCCCCTTGCGGATATTTTCGCCCGAGGTATAAGTCGTTGTTTTGAGATTAGAATTGCATATACACTCTGTGTTTTATTTTATTTTTATTTTTCTTAAATATTTCGTGCCCGACTCGTGGCTTAGTGATAACATACGCATCTAGCATACAGTATTCAATTCCGAATCCATTGAAAGAATCCGGAATTTCTATCCATTGAATTCACTGCTTTTTTATAATACATTGAAGGAATCCGTGATTTCTATCTATTGAATTACGGCAGTAATGAGATAGTACGGCGAATAAATCGTATGGTGATCAAATAATATAACATCTATATAAGCGATCCATTGAAGGAATCTGTGATTTCTAACCACTGATTTCATTGCTTTCAGTAACGAGGTTTGGTTTGGTTTGTCGCTCTACGGACATCTTGAGCTACTTCAGGCTAAACAAATCGGGACCTACAGTTTAAAGTGGATTCGAACCACTACAAACATCCCTCTCACCGCCGGGACTCGAACTCGAAACCTGCGGTACAGAGATTTAGTAACGAGGAGACAATACGACGATCTAATAAATTGTATGGTGATCTAATAATATAACATCTATACAAACGCTCCATTGAAGGAATCCCTGATTTCTATCCATTGAATTCACTGCTTTCAGTAACGAAGAGACAACAAGGCGATTTAATACATCTTATCGTGATCTACTAATATAACATCTGTATAAGCGATCCATTAAAGGTATCCGTGATTTTTATCCCTTGAATTCCCTGCTTTTTCAGTAACGAGGAGGCAGTATGGTGATCTAATAAATCGTATGTTGATATAATAATATCTATTTTTGCCCTGAGGCATAAGTCGTTGTTTTGAGATTAGAATTGCATATACACTCTACTTTTATTTGGATTTTTTTTCTTTTTTTTTTAAAGAGTATTTTCCCCGACTCGTGGCTTAGTGATAACATACGCATCTACCATTCACGATTCAGATTCGAATCCATTGAAAGAATCTGGAATTTCTATCCATTGAATTCACTGCTTTCAGTAACAAAGGAGACAGTATGTCGAATCTAATACATCGTATGGTGAACTAATAATATAACATCCATATAACGAGGAATCTGTAATTTCTATCCATTGAATTCATTGCTTTCAGTTACGACGAGACAGTAGGGCGATCTAATAAATCGTATAGTGTTCTAATAAAATAACATCTATATAAGTGATCGATTGGAAGAATCTGTGATTTCTATCCATTGAATTCACTGCTTTTAGTAACTAGAAGACAGTATGGGATCTAATAAAACGTATGGTGATCAAATAATATAACATCTATATATGCGATCCATTGAAAGAATCCGTGATTTCTATCTGTTCCCTCTTAGAGAATCATGTGCCACCACCCCGTTCCGACCAGAATTGTTTTTTCAGCACGTCAAAGGGATTCTTGCTGAAGGATTCTTTATGAACAACTGTCACTCACAGCTAGAGATAACTTGGTGTGTTTTTTGCGTTCAGACTGAGACAATCGGGGCGACCCCGCTTTATAAGACATGCAATTGCGTGCAACTATCTCTAAAAGTTTCTCCAGAATTTTTCGAATTTCTCCATCTGAATGTTCGGTTGTAAAATTCTGAATGATTAAGTTCAGAAATTTGTAAAATATAATAATTTTTTTATTTACATTTCGAAAAAGTCAATAATCAGCAAGAGCGTAACCAAAAAAATTATTTAAGATCAAGACAATAAAAATTCCGATTTATTATTACATTAAAGAGGAATTACATCATTAGATAAAAAATAATAAATCTGAAAATATAATTGTAAAATTCTGAAGGATTTAGTTTAGAATTCTGTATTATATATATATTTAATTTACATATAGAAAAAGGCAATAATCAGCAAGAGCGTAATCAAGAAATTATTTATCGAGATCAAGACAATAAAAACTGCTATTTATTATTACGTTACCAATATCTGCTTCATGGTAGAGACATCCTCAGATTAATTTTTTCTACCCGAGAACATTTCTCACTAATCTGGTAAGACAGGATGCCATCAAAATTTATAATCCGGATGTCAGGATCCCTGAACCAGGAAATTCTTACCTCTCGTATTACATCCAGTTCAATTCTCGCTGATTAAGTCTCCACGGCAAAGACATATTTTTTTCCACATACCTACGACAGTTTGGTGCCATGTCCTGAAGAAATGCCTCTTCCTGGTGAGCAATCAAGAATCTTCTTGTATAAATGTATTATCAGATCAGTTTAGAATACTGTATAATATATATATATTTAAATTTACATACAGAAAAAGACAATAATCAGCAAGAGAATAACCAAGAAATCATTTAACAAGATCAAGACAATAAAAATTGCTATTTCATTATTTTACCAAGATAAAAAATAATAAATTTGAAGGTATAATTGTAAAATTCTGAAGGATTTAACTTAGAATTCTGTATAATATATATATATATTTTAATTTACATGTAGAAAAAGGCAAAAATCAGTAAGAGAATAAATAACCAAGAAATCATTTAGCAAGATCAAGACAATAAAAATTGCTATTTATTATTAAGTTACCAATATCTGTCAGATCCGGATGTTACCAATATCTTAGAGATATCCTCAGGTTTTTTTTTCCATCCTAGCACGTTTCTCACTCATCTCGTAAGACAGGATGCCATCAAAATTCGTAATCCGGATGTCAGGATTCCTGATCCAGGAAATTCTTACAGTCTCGTATGACATCCAGTTCAATTCTCGTTGATTAAGTCTCCAGGGCAAAGGACATATTTTTTCCACATACCTTCGACAGTTTGGTGCCATGTCCTGAAGAAATGCATCCTTTCTGGTGAGCAATCAAGAATCTTCCGTGAATCTTCCTGTATAAATGTATTATCAGATCAGTCGAAGCCTTAAGGTGAAGAAGTAGAAAAAAAAAAAGTCTCCGGAGAAACAGGAGATCTGTTATTTGATAAATATAGCAAGAAAAAAAAAAAATGTGTGCTGTAAAGGAAGCTGTAGTATGTGAGAGGTAAGGGGGCATTGGATTTTTTGTCAGACCCGAAGCTGAGAATCTATTATTGATAAGATATCTATTATTTCAGTTGTGATGCTGCACGCAGAAAAAGATTTCTATCTGGAAAAAGCAGTTTTTGAGAAAATCTGGAAGATTATTTGGAAAGTTATTGACAAATATATGAATTCATATAAAATATTTTCAACGTCATAGAAATAATTAAATAGTAATTGTAATTTAAAAGAATAATAACGATTTAAAATCGATGTAACAACGACAAATTTAATGAGTATAAACTGTAAATAAAAATTTTGAGATTTAACTGATCTAAAAGTGTTTTTGCATAACTTTTTTAAAAAAAGTTATATATTATAAATTGTATTGTGCTAAGTGAAATAACTTGATGTTATTTTAATTCACTAATCTCTTGAAATGTTTAACTATTTTCAATTTTTTTCTAGTATCATAACGAGAATCCTACACATGTATTGGAAATTTTTATGAGATACTATATATTTTATTTCAATAGAAAACCCCTTATATTAAACATTGCCTCATAATTGATTTATAAGTAGAGGTTGTTGACATATATATTAAAAATTTAAACTTTGATAATAGGTTGTGAACGAGATTAAAGTTCTTTCATTTCACAGCATAGGACTCATGGATCATCAAAGTTTATGATGTCTCTTATGTGTCCACCACTACCTTAGAATTGTTTGAAACAAATTAAGGTGTACGGCAAATCTTTTTATCGCGTATTTGTGTGTCATATTAGACAAAACTCGGAAAGTCAGTGCTAAAAGCATAATAGAAATTAATCCCCTTGTATATCCTCTTCTACCAAGTTATAATTGATTAAGTCTCTAGGGCAAAGACATATTTTTTCCACATACCTACGACAGTTTGGTGTCATGTTCGGAAGAAATGCCTCCTTCCTAGTGAGCAATCAAGAATCCTCTTGTATAAATGTATTATCAGATCAGTCGGAGCCTTAAGGTTAAGATATAAGAAAAAAAATGTCTCCGGAGAAATAGGAGATCTGTTATTTGATAAATACAGCAAGAAAAAAAATGTGTGCTGTAAAGGAAGCTGTAGTATGTGAGATGTAAGGGGGCATTGGATTTTTGTCGGACCCGAAGCTGAGAATTTATTATTGATACGATATCTATTATTTCAGATGTGATGCTGCAAAGATTTCTATCTAGAAAAGCAGTTTTGAGAAAATCTAGAAGATTATTTGGAAAGTTATTGACGAATATTTCCAGCGTCATAGAAATAAAAAAATATACTTATTAAAATAATTAAATAATTAAATAATTTAAAACAAGAAAAACGATTGAAAATCGCTGCAAGGTAGACAATTTTATTGAGTATAAATTGTAAAGTAATAATTCTTATTATTATTCTTATTTCAAATTATTCTATTATTCAACAACTATTAACATTTTTTTCAATTCCTTCTATTAGCTCACACTCTCCCTATATATATATCTTGTTCAAATTCTCAATCGTTCATAAAATACTTTTTATTCATCCACTCAAGTTCAAATACATTTTTTTGAACTTGTAGCGTATGACACTTGACGTTAATACAGTTTTTTCAAATATTAATTCACTAATTAATTAATTAATTATATTTCTTTTTAGATTTAAATTGCATATATCTACCAATAGATGGCACGTGATAAACTTAAAAAATGAATGGAAATTATTTATAAAGGACTTCTTGCAATAGAGTGAAAAAAAAAAAAAGTAGGAATTGACTTAAATTTTTTTTGTTTTATTACTTGCTATAAAAGAACTACACACCTATCTACAACTGCACTTCGTAATTTATTTTTAACATTGAATGTCCTAAAATTAATTCTTTATAAATAATTTAATAAATGCCTAGGTATGAGAAAGATAAATTTACAAAAACATTCGATCAAAAACAAAAGCCATTTAGAAAATTTTGCAACTGTAAAAATTCTTGCAATCAAAATGTCTTTTTCACTTCACCACTTCATTTTCTCTCGAATCTTGAAAAATGTAAAACACAATTTTCTTCGGAAGAAAAATAAATGGTGAAAGAATAAGAATTTTTCAAATAAAACTTGAGTGCTAAATTGTATTCCTTCAAAACTTCCCGTGGTCTTGGAACTAACTTAATTTTCTCTAATGTCTAAAATGAACGAAATCCTATTGAGACTCTAATTTTTTTTTTTCTACTTTTCTCTTACAACTGCAACTGCAGATTAGTGTTTTTATTCTTTTAAAAGTTTTTTTTATCTTCTTCTTTTCTATTTGTTTTCTTCCCCAATATTTTCTGTTCTTTTCTTTTATTCATTTTCTTTCTTTTTTCTTTTTTTGAAAACTTTGACTAAGCTGTCATTTATTCATGGAGGGAAACTGAAAAGCTCTTATTTTATTTAAAAAATGGTTGACTTAGGGCGTTCGCTAGACTAAGCTTCCAATATGAATATTTTATCTTGTTAAAAATCTCAGTTCTTTAATGATCTCCTGAAAGTTGTTTGTCTTTCGGTTCTTTGTAACACAAACATTCGGATCAAACTTGTAATTTTAAGCTGTTTTCAAAGTAATTATCTATTGAATACATGCATTTTTAAGAATAAATCTATAATGCACATGTAATCTCAGCCCATTTATACCACATACTGACTTGCAAAGGGTGCATATATATATATATATATATATATGATTGTGTGTTTGCGTGTGTTAGTGTGCTTGTGTATGCGTCTGTGTGTGTTAGTGTGTGTTTGTGTATTTGCATGTGTGTGTGTGTAAGTAATATTATTTAATTTATTTTCCTTTTTACTCGTAAAACAGAATGTCTTTTATAAATATATGCCCTTGGTTTCATGGATAGATACTACTGTGTCCAAAAAAATTAATTTTCAATTTAAAATTTTCGGGGCTTATGGAATTTCAATTTTTTTCTGTTTTAGGTTGCTGGCACTGTCCTTCACATCTGTAATCTGCATAAATATAAAGATAAAAAATTTAAGAGCATTGCATATGATATATAATTGCAGCATGAAACAGTAAAAAATTGTAATAAAATGTGACAAAGAGAATTCGGAAAAAAAAAAAAAAAAAAGGAATAACTCAGGAAAAAAATGAAACCTCGACTTTAATATGGAATGTGATATTTCCTGACTTGTGCACACAATGTATTTTCATGCTGGCAATAACAATGTTAAACACAGGTTGTTGGATTAAGCTCCACTCTTAAAGCAATGCCGTCTTCAGAGCATTTACAATTCTAGACGGAGGATGTCTTAGTGCAATTGCTCTTCCAAGATAATCCCATAAGTTCTCTATTGGACTACTACTACTACACCACACCACATCACTGTGCCTAGAGCTGAGTTGCCCCTATACAGTTTGGGAATGATGTGGGTGAAATGAATGGACGCACGATGGAGGCGGAAAAAGTTTTTGCATAATTCCCTTTTGAGGTACAGAAGCTGAACAATGGGGAAATTCATACAAGAACAGAACTAAATATCAAAAATTAAAAAAAAAAAAAAAAAAAATTTTTTTTTTTTTGAAGAAGGATGAAATATGAAATGCGAAAATATAAAAACGTTAGGTAAGATATTACAGAAGAAGAGAAAAAAAAAATTAAAAACAATATAATACAATAAACACTACATATGAGATTATACAAATCAGAGAACTGGAGGAATATTCATCAAATCAATTATAATAGAATTTAGAAAATCTTAATAGCTAAAAATAAATAGACGGTAGAAGCAGTTGCTGCAAAATTATGGACAAGGAAATAAAAAAGGCAGGAGAAATTACATAAGAGATAAATAAGCTAGGTGTATAACTAGAAAAATGGTGTTTACATAAAAATTTTTGATTGTGCAATTTGGAGTCTAAATGAAAAAGAAAAACGAATTGTTTCAATTTTAGTGTGCCTCTATTGGACTGAGATCAGGAGACTTTGCTGGCCACGGTATTTGCTGAATGTCTTCATTTTCAAGGAATTCATCAACGAGGTTTGCTCGATGTGGGCCAACATTATCGTCCATAAATAAAAGTCAGATTCATATGCACCTCTGAAAAGTCTTACATGAGGCTCCAAAACCTCTCATCCCGATATCTCTGGGCGGTGACACATCCGCTGTTGAAAACGAGTAGGGGATCTCTGTTCATCGATCATTATTCCTCCCCATGTCATCACCCTCCACTACCGAAAACGATCACGTTCCATAATGTTCGAGGGATAGTTTCGTGTTCCTGGACTCCCCTCCCTAGATGTAAGCACGCTTAGAATCACCTGTGAAACTAAATCTCAAATATACTTTGCATACCAAATATACCTTGCTAATGGTATAGGTATGTGTACGAGCTTTCTCTTAAAAAGTATCCAAGATACCTTAAATTAATTTAAGATATTTTAATTGTTCTATTAATTGTTATTCAATTAAAAAATTTTCCAATAAAATTTGAAATTTTTTTTCTTTTTGGCTCTCAAATGCTGTTTAAATAAATTTTTTTGGTAATAGGTTTAAGAGTTTTACGAATTTTCGTATTTAATAAAAAATTATTATCGTAATATTCTAGTAAACTTCGTTTATTGTATAAAGCTCTGTATTTTCTGCATTTTAGTAATTATACCTGCAGTAATGAGAATCTTTATATATAAACTCAAAGTGTTTCACAAGGAACTAAATATTCATCAATTCGAAAAAATTGTCTAATTCATAAAAGAGCATTTTAGTATGTGAATAATCTAATTTTTTTTCAACCATCCAAATTTAAAAAAAAAAAAATCTGATTTGACATTTATCCAATAGAACTAATTATCAAAAGATGTACTATTAAAAAAAGACTTATACAAATAACCTGCAAACTGTTTTTCTCGATATCAGCATTAGCATTTATAATTTGCCACAAATTATATTTGACAAAAAGCAAGAATTTCACTACCAAATAATAGATTTGAATCCTGGAATTCTAATATCAGTATCAAAATACACTCATGAGCCAAAACATTATGACCACCCCTACATTTTGTGCATGAACTCGCCTGAATGACGTGGAAGGCACGTGATCAGGTGGAAGTGGTGATTTAACTGGTATTAAGTGGTGGTATTAATCCATGCCAAGGCGGGTTGAAGCTGCGTTGCGCGCCAAAGGTGGGCCAACTCGTTACTGACAGGTGGTCATAATGTTTTGGCTCTTGAGTGTAAATTGCAATATCACCCTTTAATTAAGTTTTCTGAATAAATTCCAAATGTAACAACAATACCTTTAAATAGCAACAAAGAAAATAACTTAAGAATATTCTTTTAAAAAATAGTGTTCCAAAAACATTATGTATAAACAAAATGTGTTCCAAAAAATATTATGTATAAACAAAAATGTGTTCCAAAAACATTATGTATGTAATTTTATATAAAACAAATAAGATTTTTATATAAATGCACCCACAAGATTTACGAACTTTATCTGTATAAAAAAAAATCAAGATTCTGTTATTTTATTTATCATCAAAATGTTATATTATCATTATGAAGCTAAGCATTTATGAACTATAAGAAAATACCGTTAGAAAAATACACGAAAAACTATTAGAAAATTGCTATTAGAAAATACACGAAGAACATTAGAAAATACATTTGTCCACTGTTATACAATAGAAGGCTTTAACATGATTTTGCATATTTGTCATAAGGAAAACCGAACATTATTATACTTTGATACGAACTTTATTATATTACATCGTTTCCTTAAGCAATTTTAATTTTTCTGTTAATTCTTATTCAATTATAAATTCCAAAAAGCAATATATGTTTTCTTAATAATAATTTTAGTCTTAATTGATAGTTTTTATGCAATAATAGTTTTCCAAAAGGGAATATATAATTTCGAATACCAATAATTATATATGACTTACAATAATCTCATTTTACCATTCTAATAAAAAATCTGTATTAATATTTCATGCACAAACGAATAAATATAACATGTCTACAAAGTAATTTTTCGGAATTCTGATAAAATTAAAAGTAATATATTAAATCTGATTAAAATAATAAATCTTTTTAATTACTTACCTCCATAGAGGAGTTTCTGGATTTCCACCACCAACTAACTATTCATATTCAAATAAAATAAAATATGAAGAATGATTTATTAACATCCAAAATGTTCTTCGTCTGCATCTTTTTAAAATGTCATATTCTGTTCCTAGAGTGGTTTTATTCGAAAATTCTTTCAGAATGATAGAACACGTTCATGGAACGATCGAACTTTGTATGACACATCGATAAATCACGTTCGATTTACTATTAATAACATTCTTACTAAAATTCATGCTGCATTTAATTTAGCAAATCAATTTTTTAATATGAAAAGTGATTAAATTCGAATGTTTATGCATTCTTTTTCGTTTATAAAAGTCGTTTTTTATAGTTTTCTGTGCTTTAAATAGAACAATTTGTCGAAAATTATACAATAGAAGGTTTTAAATGGTTAGTTACATTCCTTTTTACCAATTTAATTGTTCTATTAATTCTTATTCGATTAAAAATTGTTCCAATAAAATTTGAAATTTTTTTATCTTTCGCTCTCAAATGCTATTTTAATAAATTCGTTTGGCAATAACATATTTAAGAGTTTAAAATAGTTTTTCATATTTAATAAAAAATCCCTTTGGATTATAATAAGTTAAAGAGTCTTACGAGTTTCCATATATTTAATAAAAAATCGTTTGGTAATAAGTTTAAGAGTTTTTACATGATTTTTCATATTTAATAAAAAATCGTTTGGTAATAATAATATGTTAAAGAGTTTTACGAGTTTTCCATATTTAATAAAAATATCGTTTGGCAATAAGTTTAAAAAAGAATTTTCACATTTAATAAAAAATCGTTTTAACAAACAATTTGATTCTTTTCTAGGAACTTGCAAAATCATTGAACAAGATATTTAATTTTTTTTTTAAATGTCTCTTCAGTTAAGTCTATGTATGAATCTTAATATATGTATGAATCTATGTACGATAATAATCTTAATAGCTTATAAGAGAAATCAGGATTCGATCAATTTATTGTGTTCGTTGAAATCATAATTTTCAGCAGCAAAAACACTCAAAGCTAATGTGATAACTTACTTTTTACATCTCAAATTAACATTCAAATAACGCCATAGAAATGTAATAAGTGGTGAAATAAAGAACTATTCTTAGAATTTTTCATAAGTCTTGATTTAGCATAGCTTTAGAACAATAAGGAAAAAAAACTTTCCTTAATTGTAGACTTTTAGTGACTATGTAAACATTAATAGACAATAAATTTTTTTTATTATTTTATATGTATGGTATTTTTTATTATTATATGTATGGTTTACGACTAGTATGTGTATGTGTATTTCATTTCAATCAAATATAAAAAAATTTTTAAAAATAAAAACAAAAAAGAACAAACAAATAAACCATTTTTTAATGTAATAAGACTTAGATTTAGATTTGTATTGGTATTATAAAATATTTCAAAAACAGGCCTTCATTAAACCACAATCATAAAAATACTTTTATTTTCATCAGTGAAAGAGGAATATAAAGTGGAAAAAAAAAGATATCTCCATTTTTTTTTTTTTTTTTTTTTCCCGACATACTTTGCAAATATTTATAAACACACTTAATACAGCTGCTTTGAATGTTTGATTCCAGGCAGCTGTTCATTTGTTTAATTTGGGGCAGTTAAAAACAAACAGAGATCGTCATTGTAAGAATGCCATAGACAATTTAAGAATCTATTTAAAAAAAAGAAGAAAAAAACTTGAATTTTGTGGGGTGTTCAAAAGCATTTTTAATCGTTCATCAGTTTGCCATTAAATATTTTATTGACTCTAAATAGAATAATTGTTTTACAATTATAAATATTATTGTTTTTAATTGAATGATTTTTCAGATATCTTTTTTATTGTTTTAAATGTTTTCAATTAAATCAAATTTTTTTGTTTTTTTTTTTATAGCAATCATAAAGGATTGCAATGTATTATTCTGTTAATGAAAGAAACAATTGTACATTTGGATACATTTTTTTTTAATTGTAAAAGATATGGGAATTTAGTTTTACAAATTGAAGGTATATACTTTATCACATTCGGTTGCGTCAAAAATTCTCTGTTTCGGGTTCCGTAATGAAAAAAAAAAAATTCGAAGTTGATTGATATTGTCAATTAATTGGATAGATACTGTAATAAAATTGCAACTAATATTTTATATAAAAATGGTGATTTAAATATATAGTGCATTTATAAAAATAACAGTTATTTAAATTAATACAAGATAAATTTTATTTGAAATAAAATAATTATCAGATTTATTACAAGGAAAACCAGTACAAATTTTTTTGAAACAAAAGATATCCAATATATTAATCATCAATAGCAATGATGGATCGAATTATCATGGTTATTGATTTTAAACGTTTATTGTAATAAATTATCATAAACTATGATGAATGATTACAATAAACATTATCCGTCGTTATATATATATATATATATACATTTAAAATATACTAAATAATTGTGTGGCCATTATCATGACCACCATCAATGATTCCATGTGGCCGGATACTTATAATATAAATAGCCATGAAGTGCATTAAATT
>BPLR01019387.1:0-48854 GCA_021605095.1 Caerostris extrusa
TATCTTGTCTTGAAACAATGTGTCTCTCCAGGAAGTACTCGGTCGGATCAGCATATTCGTAATACTTTTTATTTTGAAACTTACAATCTCTGTCCAAGTGACGTTTAGACGTATATTTATGAGGAAAACTCATATTGTTTCAAGACAAGATATGTAGATTTATAACTGTCTCTCCAGGAAGAACTCCGTTGTATCAGCATATTCGTAATGCTTTTTGATTCCAAATATAATATTTGTAAAACTGACGTTTATTTATGAGGAAAGACTCTGTTTCAAGACAAGATATCTAGATTTATAACTGTCTCTCCAGGAAGTACTCGGTTGTATCAACATATTCGTAATGTTTTTGTTTTGAAACTTATAATCTTTGTCCAACTGACGTTTATGTATGAGGAAAGACTGTTTCAAGGCAAGATATCTAGATTTATAACTATGTCTCTCCAGAAAGTACTCGGTTTGTATCAGCATATTCGTAATGCTTTTTATTTTGAAACTTACAATATCTGTCCAAGTGACGTTTAGACGTGTATTTATGAGGAAAAAGCTCGTATTGTTTCAAGACAAGATATGTAGATTTATAACTGTCTCTCCAGGAAGTACTCGGTTGTATCAGCATATTCGTAATGCTTTTTGTTTTGAAACTTCTAATCTTTGTCCGACTGACGTTTATGTATGAGGAAAGACTCTGTTTCAAGGCAAGATATCTAGATTTATAACTGTCTCCAGGAAGTACTCGGTTGTATCAGCATATTCGCAATGCTTTTTGTTTTGAAACTTATAATCTTTGTCAACAGACGTTTATTTATGAGAAAAACTCAGTTATTATTCTAGATATCTTGTCTTGAAACAATGTCTCTCCAGGAAGTACTAGGTTGTATCAGCATATTCGTAATGCTTTTAGTTTTGAAACTTACAATCTTTGTCCAAGTGACGTTTAGACGTGTATTTATGAGGAAAACTCAGTTATATATCTACATATTTTGTCTTGAAACAATATGTCTCTCCAGGAAGTACTCGGTTGTATCAGCATATTCGTAATGCTTTTGATTCCAAATATAATCTTTGTAAAACTGACGTTTATTTATGAGGAAAGACTCTGTTTCAAGACAAGATATCTAGATTTATAACTAATTGTCTCTCCAGGAACTACTCGGTTGTATCACCATATTCGTAATGCTTTTTGTTTTGGAACTTATAATCTTTGTCAACAGACGTTTATTTATGAGGAAAAACTCAGTTATATTGTTTCAAGACAAGATATCTAGATTCTCTCCAGGAAGTACTCGGTTGTATCAGCATATTCGTAATGCTTTTTTGTTTCGAAACTTATAAATAAACGTCAGTTGGACAAAGATTATGATGTAAAACTCGGTTATTAATCTAGATAACTTGTCTTGAAACAATGTCTCTCCAGGAAGTACTCGGTTGTATCAGCATATTCGTAATGCTTTTTGTTTTGAAAATTATACTCTTTGTCCAACTAACGTTTATGTATGAGGAAAGACTCAGCTGTACATCTAGATACGATGCCTTGAAACAATGTGTCTCTCCAGGAAGTACTCGGTTGTATCAGCATATTCGTAATGCTTTTTGATTCGAAATATAATCTTTGTGCAACTGACGTTTATGTATGAGGAATGACTCAGTTATAAATCAAGATATCTTGTCTTGAAACAATGCGTCTCTCCAGGAAGTACTGGTTGTATCAGCATATTCGTAATGCTTTTGTTTTGAAAATTATACTCTTTGTCCAACTGACGTTTATGTATGAGGAAAGACTCGGCTATAAATCTAGAAATCTTGCCTTGAAAAAATGTCTCTCCAGGAAGTACTCGGTTGTATCAGATTATTGGATTGAGAGCGCCACGGATTATTGGATTGAGAGCGTCTTGTTATAGCACAAATTATTGTGCCTTATCGACATATACGTTTTATTTCTAAATTTTTTGTTTGTAAATCTATTATGTTTTGCATTGTTGTGTTTTATCCATTGCTTTATATTCATTCATGTTTTTGATTTTTTTTCTTTTTTGAAAATCTTTCTTTTCCTTAAATTATGTTTAATACAGTTTATTTTGTTTCTGTCGTTTTTAAGTTCGTTTTGAGTTCTTTAACAACGTCAGTTCACTGACCCCATGTTTGCCGTGCGTGGTGACCCGTGTCCCGGGAAAAGAGGGTCCTGAGATTGAGTCTAGCAAGAGTTGCGGCTCTTGTATGGGCAACACGTCTCTTTGGCCTCCGCTTCAGATAGACGGGAGGAGCATGTCGTTTCCTGGGTGTATCAATCGGCTTGTGGTTACCAGACTCTAGGATCTCAGGAGCTGCTTAAGGATACAAGTGATGGACCGCTTCCCGGGCACCTCGTTAAGGGTGGAGGTGGCCTTAGGGAAGGTGTCCTGATCTTATAGGTCCTGACTAGCACCATTGCAAGAATCTGCTTTCCCTTGTTGGGCTCTACGATGGGCGGTGCGGTCTGAGATCCGAATTTAAAATCCTTTTTTATGGATTTGAAAACTTCGTGCCCCGGCGAGGGCCTAAACTCGCCAAAACAACTAGTTGAAAAATTGCACAAAAACACCCGATTTTTTACTTTATCTCTTCCTGCAAACGCTGTATCTATATCTCCTTTCGCTATTGAAAAGGGCCTTAAAGGCATATTAGGCGCACCAAAATCTGTTAAGGAACTCCGATCTGGCGACCTACTAATTGAAACGTTAAATGCTCTGCAATCAAAATCGCTATTACTTGCGAAAACATTTCTTGGTCAACCCATTATAGTCTCGCCTCATAGAACTCTGAATACATTACGAGGTGTCATATCTGAACCCGACTTGGTAAACTGCTCTGAATCTGAAATTCTTGAGGGATTGTCGGAGCAGGGAGTTATTCAGGTTCGACGGATAACAATCAAACGTGGGGCCGATATTTTAGAAACTAAACATCTGATACTGACTTTCAGCCAAAATTGCCTTCCAGTGTCAAAGCTGGATACCTCAATTGCCATGTACGCCCATATGTCCCCAATCCTCTCCGATGCTTCAAGTGCCAACGATTTGGCCATTCTAAAACTGTATGTCGTGGTAGGGATACCTGCTCCAATTGTGGTTCAACAGAACATGTTCTTGAGCAGAGCATTTCCCTGCGAAGTGTGTCAACTGTTCCGGAGACCACCCGTCAAATACCAGAATTTGTCCGCAATGGACTATAGAAAAACAGATTCAAACAGTTAAGGCCAGAGATAATCTCTCCTATTTTGAGGCGAAGAAAAAAAAACTCACCTGTACAAAAATCATACGCCTCCATTTTAAATTCCACTGTCTCCCAAGGTACCCAAACAGACGAACAGTCTCAGAATGAAGAAGCTCCATCTCGCGAATTTTCCAAGCTGTCATTTCGCTCTGTCGCCACTGGCAGTGCTTGTGCGATTAAACCCAAACTAACCACTGGCAGTGCTTCGCAGTCGAGGCCTCCAGCATTAAATTCCAGTCCCAGTTCTCTCTCACATACGCGTCCAAATCCTATTCCTGTAAATAATAAATTTAGGTCCCTTGGCGTGGGAGAAAATCCTTAACTCGTCGGGAAAGGTATCAAAAAAAACCTAAAAAACCAAAAATATCAAGGAGAAACTACTGAATAATTTAGATAACAAAGACTCTTCATCTTCAAAAATTAACGACGAAGAAGCGATGGTGATTAATATCAATCCCTGGAAAGGATATCGGATGTGGACAGCACATAACGCTTCCCTCTGTACATTTTATATATATATTTTTAATTTTTTAATTATAACTCTTAGTTTAGTATCATGGAATTGCCACGGGTATCGCTCCCATCTCGATGATGCAAAGTCTCTCGTCAACAGTGTCCATCCCATTTGTATTGGCCTTCAAGAAACAATGTTATCCCCACTCATTCCGACTAAATTAAAACAATATAATATTCTTAGAAAAACAATATCCATAATTCTCGGCCCGTATGAGGCGTGGCTTTGTTGTATTCAGAGTCATTCCCTTCTCGGGTGATTCATCTCAACACATCTCTAAAAGCTACAGCAATTCAGTTACATATCCACACACAATTTACATTATGTTCTCTATACCTTCATCCAAAACAGATAATTCATCCATCTTAACTTGATGATTTAGTGGCTCAACACCCTGCTCCATTCATCATTTTTGGGGACTGGAATGGCCATAATATTTTATGGGGTTCTCATGACACCAATCGCAGAGGTAGCCTAATTGAAAATTTTATTTCTCATCACAATCTCTGTATTTTTAATGACTCTAGGAAAACATATTTTCATTAGCCATCTAGAACAATTCAAACTCTGGATTTGGCTATATGTTCTCCTTCACTTTTACCCAAATGGAATTTTAATGTGGCTAATGACCTATATAATAGTGATCATTTTCCCATCATTTTAACTTTTAATTCTAATGACATCACACTTCCTGTGCGTCCATCTCATTTTATTTATGACAAAGCCAACTGGCAGCTATATGCACAACTGGCAGAATTTTCTGAGGACATGATCCAGACATCCTGGAATTGATGAGGCTGTCGATCGCATAACCTACTGTATTTTAGAGGCCACTAAGACGTCTATTCCCAAGACAGTTGAAAGACTCCCCAAACTTAATAAACAGTGGTGGACTGAAGAGTGCGCTAAAGCACACAAAGACCAGAAAAGGGCTTGGGACCGACTTCGGCGATACCCCACATCCGAGAATTTATTACGTTTTAAACGTTTGAAAGCTGTAGCACGCCGAATACGGCGTCAGAGTCAAAGGGCTTCTTGGCAAAAAAATGTCAGCGGCATTCAGGGCCAAATTTCGTCTAAGAAAAATTGTGGCAAAGGTTAACCGGATCCTTGGTACAAATTCTACTGCCAAATCTGTTAGCAGTTTACATTACAATGGCCAAGTCGTTTCGGATATGGCAGATATATCCAACGCAATAGGTGCACACTTTGCTAGAACATCTAGCAACGAATCGTACTCGCAACATTTTCTCCACTATAAGAGAAAGGAGGAATCACAACTTTTTAAATTCGTCATTTTAACATGTATGATACTGATTTACGTTTCATGAAACTCCAGCAGGCCTTCAAAAATCTCATCTCACATCACCTGGACCTGATGGTATTCATCAGACATTCATTAATCATCTAAATTTTAAATATTTGACTTTACTTTTATCTTTATTTAATGGAATTTGGACTGAGGGAACTTTCCCACACAATGGACTAGAGCCACTGTTTTACCCATTTTAAAGCCAGGAAAAGACCCACAGGAAGTCGCTAGTTATAGGCCTATAGCTTTAACTAGCTGTCTTTGCAAAACCATGGAGCGAATGGTGAATGCCGTTGACTTATGCTCGAAACACAAGGCCTTTTTCCAGGTATCAAAGTGGATTCCGCCACGGTCGCGGCGCTTTCGATATTCTTTTTACTTCTAGAGAATTTTATTAGGGACGCTTTTGTGACGAAGAAACAAGTTGTTTCAACTTTTTTTTTCGATATGGAGAAGGCATATGGCAGAGCGTGGAGATATGGTATTTTAAGGGATTTTACATGCAATGGGATTTCGTGGCAATCTACCTATTTTTATTCAAAATTTTTTAAAGACAAGAACTTTCAATGTTCGCATTGGTAATATTTTATCTCGCGACTTTTTTTACAGAGACAGAGGGTGTCCCCCAAGGCAGTGTTTTAAGTGTTCTTTTTATTTATTATTAAAATAAACGGCATTTTAAATCAACTTCCACCATATGTTACTGGATTTTATTTGTGGATGATCTACAGATTTCCTGTGCTAGTGTGCACATGCCTTTTATTGAAAGACAACTTCAGAAAGCAGTAAGGGCAATAACGAAATGGGCAGATAATAATGGATTCGTTTTTTCTACTCGTGCATTCATTTTTGCAAACTAAGAGGCCTACATCCCGATCCAGAAATATATTTATATGGGCATTCTATTCCGGTTGTGTCGGAACAAAAATTTTAGGAATTTTATTTGACTCCAAACTTTCTTTAAACCCCATATTTTAAGTCTTAAGCGAAAATGCACTTTAGCATTGAATCTTTTAAAAGTTTTATCAAATACAAACTGGGGAGAGGATCAGGCATGCCTTTTAAAAATTTTAAAAATCTTTAATTTTATCCAAATTGACTACGGTTGTATGATTTATGGCTCCGCGGCCCAAACAACTCTTGACAAATTGAATACTGTACACCATCCAAGGCCTGCGTTTATCTTCGGGAGCTTTTCGTATGTCATCTGTTCATAGTTTATATGTCATCACTCATGAGCCATCTTTACAGACTCGACGCGAGAGACTTTCTCTCAAATACTATTTTAAAATAAAAATCACATCATAGTCATCCTATATATACTCATGTCACTCATCCCATTTTTAAAACTTTTTATCAAAACCGACCTTCCTGTGTTCCTTCTTGGTCTCAGAATGCAGATTTTACTTGATTTTAACAATTTGTCAATCAAGAGATTTTTGCCTCTTGAACGTGAACAGCCTCCACGGTACAATGACAAAATAAAAGTAATTGATGATTTGGATAGATTCCCCCGACCAACTATTTTGCCGACAACCTATATGCAACTTTTTACGCTCACAGGCAAGCTTTTTCTCACTTTTAAAGAAATATATACAGATTTTCGGTTCAAAAGTTCAATAACCATGTCGCATCAGCGGTTGTATTTGAAAAATGCGGTGCACACTCAGCGCTTAAATCAATTTTGTTCAGTTTTTACTGCTGAAATAAATGCTATTTTATATGGCTCTCCAGAAGTTGAGAACCATGAAATACCGGCGTTGGGTTATTTATACCGATTCCAAAAGTTCGATTTCAGCGCTTTTAAATGTTTCGAGACAAAGCCATCCACTGGTTCTAAAGTGTGTGGCTCAATATTCTCTTTTTAAATGACAAAAATTTTTGACGTTTTTATTTGTTGGGTACCTGGTCATGTTGGAATATTGGGCAATGAAAAGGCCGACACTGCTACTAAATCAGCAGCTTCATTGGTTAATAGTTTTATTCCTTTCTGCGATATGGACAGTGATCTTAAAATTACATTCTCTGGCAAAACACGTGGCGTTCTCAATCCAATAATAAGCTGCTCTGTATTCAGCCATCTATCAAAGGCTTTAAACAAATTGATTCAAACCGCAGACACAGCGTCAAACTGGCACGACTTCGTATAGGACATACCTATTTCACGCATTCGCATTTACTTCGCTCGGAGCCGGCTGTTACTTGTTCCACGTGTGACACTGTTTTTTCTGTCAATTCTGTTATTAATTGAATGCCCCAAATTTAATAGAATTCGATTAAGCATTTTCGGTTGCGAGCATCCTTCCTATCAGACATACTGGGGGACATTCCCCATGCTAATCTATTTTTATTTCTAGCAAAAATTGGTTTTATGCATTTTATATGAATCTTCTGTTTTGCACCATTTTATCTTGATTTTATCCCTGTATTTTACATTCTTTTTAATTGACAATGTCTCCCAGCACTCCTTTTCACAGATTTTTTAAGAATTTTAATACACTATTTATCTGATTTTACTTATTGAATTTTACCTGCTCTAGTAATTGACATTTTTGCTTTTACTAAATTCATTTTACAAGAATTTAAAAAAGTACTGTCGTTTGGCGCAGCATAGCCAAATCTGGCTCTTGTGCCATTAAACCCCAACCAACCAACCAACCAACTATGGTAGAACAACAAAATTAAAGAACAGAGGTCTCGAACGAGAGCAATAAGAAGGAGGGCACAAAACCAAGAAAACTCAGAAGTAAAAACCACTGGACTACCCAATACAAAAGAAAAAGGCAATCCTCAAAAAGATGATCAATAAAGAAAAATCACTCTCCTGGAAAAATTCTGTACAGAAGCAGTCGAGATATGGATCGGCATATAAAACAGTGCTCTTTAAGCCACCGACAGTACACAACACAACACAATACAAACATGTGATAGTGAAGCAAATATCAAACACATACTCGCAACTCTCTTCCAGCAAGACTTCACAACTCTCTTCCAGAAGAAACCACAATAAGAAATAATCAGCACCAAATAAAATCCCAACCATCACAGAAATTCACAAAAGAAGAAATAGACTATGTCATAAAGACTTTTACCAGAAAAGAAAGCACCGGGCCCAGATGGAATTGATGGAAAAATAGTAAAAATCGTTACACAAAGCACTACCAAATATCTTTTCGACACTATTCAACAAATGTCTAACCCTAGGAAGCTTCCCAGAGGTGTTGAAATATGGTGAAATAGTTCTCTTCAACAAAGCAGACAAAGACCGACGGAAACAAACTCATACCGCCCAATAACATTACTTCCAACAATAGGAAAGTGCTTTGAAAAATGCTACTAAATCGCCTGCAATATTTTTACCACAGCAACAACTTAATAAATCACAACCAATTTGAATTTACGCTTTCAAAGTGCAATCTCCACAGAACATGCAATGAACAGGCTCATGGAACTACTATTTAAAAACAAAGAGAGGCAAAATATACCATCCTTATCTCAATAGACATAAAGGATCCTTTAACTCACTCTGGTGGCCTTCAATCTTACAAACTTTAAGCAAGGACGGTTGCCCAATAGAACCAAATTCAAAAAGGCTGTCCACAGAGTTCATGCTTAGGGCCATTCCTGTGGTCAGTAATAGCAAATAAAATACTAAACCAAGCATGGGACCAAGAAACGAAAATACAAGCATTTTGCGGATGACTTCATTCTAATTATAGCAAGCGACAATAGAAAAGATATGGAACAAAAAGCAGAACAAGCTCTTCAAAAATTTATAAATTGGGCAACAAATGAAAAACTACAGATCTCTAAACAAAAAACACAGGCAAAAAACACAGAAAATATTCCATTGGAAAGCAAAACTAAAGCACTATAACTCAGTCTTCCAAGCGGAGGTCGCAGCAATCCATAATGCTATAAATTGGGCCCCATCAAATAACAAATTAAATGTAAAAATTTTTTCGGACAGCCAATCCTCAATTCTAGCCATCAAACGTTTCTCAACACAGATAGTACAATCCAAAAAATAAGAAACAACATTTTATCAATCACAAATCAAAATTTCAACATCACATGGGTAAAAGCTCATGTAGGAATTGAAAGGCAACGAGAGAGCGAACGAACTGGCCAAAGAGGCAACATCAAGAAGCGCGCCAACCTCAATAGCATCCAAATAGCCACCAAAAAAAGAACTTAAAAAGGTATAGGTTTTGATCTCTGGCAACAGGAATGGAACGCAAGTCCAACTGGCAGAAGAGCATATCAATTCATCCCAAAAGTACCAACCAAAATGTCAATCAACATATCCATCAATTATTTCGTCCATCCTACCTTAATCGTTTCAATATCAAAGAAACCGACACATGTATCTGTGGTGAAATATTATCTCCAGACCCCCTATCTATTTGACTGCCCACTAACAGACTCATATCACATCCCAAAACCAAAAACTGAAGAATATCCCCAATGGGCACAGAAAGCAGCAACCTCACCAAAAGTAAAAAATAGTATCCTGAAAATAATGAAATTTCTAGAAGAAAATATAGACTATAGGGTCAGTACAGACCATAATTAAGAAATAGGGACAATAATTAGTAATTAAGTATTTCATCTTAACAATAGATTCCATAAAATCCTGTATCATTAATAGTTAATTAATAGATTAGCTACAAATTAGTCAGAATGTTTATAAATCTTCACATTCTATTTTGTTATCATATATTATGTATATATCTTTCATCGTATAATTGTTAGTTTCTATTATCTTATCCTTTTCTTATTTATGTAATTTTTCTTATTTTATTCTCTCTTCCCTATGCTTAAAAGCCTATAGCAAGAGCTGGCACAAGCTCCTCACGAATAAGCAGAAAACTCGGAGTGTCAGTACACTCTGAGATTCTCTTATACCTGTCTACCCCAGCGATAGAATGGTTTTTGAACCAAAGATCCGGTTGTGCAAAGCCGTACACGGCCATTAGTGGTGGCTCTCCTCTGTTCCGTAAGTGTGCACGAAAACACTGAAACACCACCTAGAGCGGTGAGGCCAGTGGCACGCCCGCGGCGTCTAAGCGATGAAAAGAGAATACAAGTGTGGCTAAGAGATAGAATCGGTGCCTAATCCTCGTTAATCTATTCAGAACGATTTTTAAAATTTTTTTTTTTTTTTTTTTTGATAAAATAAATAATATTTGCGTAGGGAACTCAAGAGCCGCAGCTTCACATCCAAAGAGCCGCAAGTTGCCGAGCCCTGTCCTGGGTCGGTTGTCATGTGTGTTGTTCTTGCTGTCTAGGTGCAATTAGTACGACCCTGACCTGATTCTTTAGTCATCATTTCTAGCAGCCTTTATTTCGTAGAGTTTTATTTTTAGTTTAGTTTTTAATATGTGTAATTTCTCCTTTTTATTTTTCACTATTTTTCACTTTTTGTATATTTTTTAATTCTTAACCTTGGGGAATTTTCTCACTACCTGTAATGCTGATATTCTATTTGCTTTTTATCAATGCCTTCATCCCAATAAGCCAGGTGTTTTAGGCCCTATAGGGGCCAAGGAGAAACAAGGTCTGACTATCTTAGAAATCATGGATGCAATGGCCGTTGAAATCGGCCCACAACTCGCCCGAAAGCGTAACGCGCGACAACTCTATAACAGGGCTCTCCAAACTACGGCCCGCCAGTGTCCTCCATCCGGCCCGCGACAGCGAATAGCTTAGTGTTGCTGTAATAAGTTGGATAAAAATCACAGAATGATCATAACTCGGTTTTATTGACTTGCTAGGTACAGCTTAATGACGAGCATAATACGCAGAAAACTGAACGTAAGCATAACAACTAACGAGTAATTGAAATGAATCCCACTAACATTATAAAATAGTGAACATCCCGCTGGATGTCGTCAAGTGTCACGGTCGTATCGATACACACAATAGTAATTGTAGTCATTGAACAGCCAAATTTAGCAAGCGTATGCTCGCTCAGAGCGCATACTCGGCGATTAGTCTAGAAATGATAGATAATGACAGAAAAATTAAAACGGTTTTGGCCCTTGGTACTTACTGGAGTAAACAGTATGGCCCTGAGGCTGGAAAGTTTGGAGACCCCTGGTCTATACAGCCGATCGTCAGAGCACCAGTGACTCCAAAAAGACCAGAACAACTCGGAAAGAAAGCTAAATCCGCAGAAGAATATGAGCGAACAGAAAGGATATTGTATGGTGATGGTATTTCAGATTAATTGTAAGCACATGACAGTTGGGTTGACATGTTCGCAGGCTTTTTATTCTAGTTCCTGCGATAACTGCACTCATACTGATCAGATTTTTTTTTTTTTTCGTTTTTTGTTTACAGATAAGTAAAAAAGGCAAAACTTTATCAACCACCCAGGTCCATATTTATTAGGAGGGCAACTTCAGCGCCACCAATTAACTAATTAATTTTTTAATTATAATTTTTTACTATTAAAGTGATACTATAAAACTGCTATTATAAAGTGTGATTTATGATTATGTAAATTATATGATATATGATTAATTATTGTGTGATTAGTTATTATAAAATATGATATATATCTATTAACATTAACATCAGTCACATTAATGTCACCACCTATCAAAAGCCAGAATATACACTCCTGTATATTCTGGCTTTAAGTGGAGTGTGGAATGTGGTATTTAAGTGGAATTCTTTATATACACTCCACTGCACTGTGCTGCCACCTGCCTTTTTTGATGGTTTATTTCACGTTGACGTCGAAAGTAGATGGTGATCACATTAATGGGACTGGACTTTGTATATCTGTAAAGTTTCAATAACATTGTTCATTGTTTTCATTAAAAAAATCCTGAAAACTCGTTGAATTCGCGGACGCTAGACCAGGGGTCTCCAAACTACGGCTCGCGGGCCAAATCCGGCCCGCCATTGTCATGAATCCGGCCCACGACAGCGAATAGCTTATTGTTGCTGTAATAAGTTGGATAAAAAATCATAGAATGATAACAACTCGGTTTTATTGATTTGCTAGGTAAAGCTTCACGACAAGCATAATACGCAGAAAATTTAACTCAAGCATAACAACTAACAAGTAATTGTAATGAATTCCACTAACATTATAAACTGGTGAACATCCCACGGTTACCCTCGGTAGTTATACCTACCTATTCAGCTTTTAACCACTAGATGTCGTCAAGCGTCACGGTTGTATCGATACACACCATAATAATTGTAGTCATTGAAGCAGCGAATTTAACAAGCGTATTCTCGCTCAGAGCGTGTACTCGGCGACTAGTCTAGAAATTATAGATAACGACAGAAAAATTAAAACGGTTTTGGCCTTTGGTACGCACTGGAGTAAACAGTACGGCCCGAAGGCTGGAAAGTTTGGAGATCCCTGCGTCCCTTAAAAAACAGGACAAATTCACAGTGCTAATTTTTTTTAAAAAAGCGCAAATATTTTTTTATTAGAATAACGACTACACTTTCCTCAAAATGAATCACCAATTTAAAGTTCACAATTGTAACACTTTCAGCGTCTGCAATGCAGCTCCGAGTACGTTTCATCTGTCTTCACCCAAATCTCGCTTCCGTTTTCGTTCGTGTACTGCGGGGAAAAGAAGCAATATAAAAATAAAAATTTTAAGTCAATTCCTACTTTACTTTCACTATATTGCAGAAAGTCCTTTATAAATAATTTTCATTCCTTTTAAGTTTATCTGGCGCCATCTATGGGTCGATATATGCAACTTAAATTTAAAAACAACTAAAATCAATCAATTAAACTTAATTACTGAATTAATATTTGAAAAACTGTAATAACATCCAGTGCCATCCACTAGGAGTTAAAAAAAAATGTATTTGAACTCGAGTGGATGAATGCAAAGTATTTTATGAACGATTGGAAATGTGAATAAGATATATATAGGGAGAGTGTGAACTAATAAAAGGAATTGAATAAAAGACACGTAAATTTCTAATAAACTGTGCATGTTGTTTTGAATTATTAGCACCTAATTATATTTTATTCACTTCAAGCAAAATGCCGCGATATTTTTAAGGCTCTTTTCAATATTTAAGAATTAACTAATAGTCTTATGTTGTTGTTATTTGACTCTTGCCTCATCGACATCAAGTTATTGGTTTTTGTAAAATTCAATCTCAGACTAAGACCCAACTAAACTCTACAAAGAAACTTTATTCCGGGAAAAACAATAGACAGAAATAAACTTTGATAGACGCATTACTACTACCGGCCATTAAAATTGCTACACCAAGGAGGCGACATGCTACAGACGTGACATTTAAACGACAGGAAGAAGGTGCTGTGATATACACATGATTAGCTTTTCAGCGCATTCAGACAAAGCAGGTGTTGATAGTGACACCTACAATGTGTTTAAATGAGGAAATTGATCAGCCGGTTTCTCATACACAAATTGCATTTGAAAGTTGGTTGAAAAGTTGTTGTGATGCCTCGTGTAAGTAGCAGAAATGCGTACCAGCACGTTTCTGACTTTGATAAAGGTCGAATTGTAGCGTACCGGGATTGCTGTGTATCGTATAGCAGTATTGCTGCTCGCTTCGGTCGAGATCCAATGACTGTTAGCAGAATATGGAATCGATGGGTTCAGGACGGTAATACGGAACGTCGTGCTGGATCTCAACGGCCCCCTGTCACTAGTAATCGAGGTGACAGTTATGTTACCCGCATGGCCTTAATGGATCGTGCAGCCACGTCACGAGCCCTGAGTCAAGAATTGGAGTCGTTTGCAAGACAAGTGTCTGCACGAACAGTTCGACGACGTAATAGAAAAATGTTTTTAAAAAATGATGAGATGATTTCAAACCAAAATTTTAATCGCATCAAATTTTAGCTGTCGCCTTTTGACATGTGAAGTTTTTAAATGATATTTTGATATAAATATGTTGTTTTCAAGCAGCACAATTTTAACTGACTTTATGAAGCATTTCTCTTAAAAGCTTTTAATAGTGCACTCATTTGGCGAAGCCTGCCACAAAAAAAACCCATCCAATCTACCAATTTTATAATAATGATTAATACGTGAGGAATGTAATATTTCCATTCCATATTATTAAAAAAACTAAATTATAGTTTAAAAAAACTAAAAAAAAAACACGCTTTAGAATTAATCAAACTGAAAAAGTAAAAAATAATTGTTAACATAAGAATAAAATGTCTGTTCTAAAAGCGTCGGGTGCTTTGTATGACATTTTTAAACTAACTCTGCATTTCGGAATAAAACGAGTGAAAAATTATAACGATGGATATCGAGCACCCCACGCTTTTAGAAGAGTGACATTAATTTTCTCGTCAGTCATTTCATTGTTATGTTAACAATTATTTTTAAATTTGATTAACTCTAAAAGAGTGTTTTTTAGTTTTTTAAACTATAATTTATTTTGTACTCTAAAAGCGTGTTTTTTAGCTATACTATTTAAATGAGGTCCCGGTACGGAGGACTGGAACTATGGTTCTAACAATAATTTAATTGTGAAAAAAAAAAAGGCTAAATGCGAATAGGTCGAGATAGCCAGGATTCGAACAGGGAATCTCCTGATCCGTTGTCAGGCGCGTTGTGCCACTGCTCCACGTGGGTCTTTCATTCTGCGTGGGTTAAATTGCTCTTCATAAGTTAAAAAAATAAAATCGCTCATCCTGGTGATCCTAATCACGATGAAATAATAAACTTATCAAAAATATTTTAGTGTCCTTGATAAGTCTACGACGTTTAAATGAAATCTGATCGCTTAAAGGGCAAAAATCGAGTCCAAAGAGTCAAACAAACAAAGAGGTGATACGTATTAAAAATCTACCTACTTTTTCATATCCATCTTTGACAAGTGTACCCCGATCTCTTGATGGCTTTTGTGTTCTTCAAAGTTCTATAAAAACCATAGAAATTTATAAAAAAATGTATGCTAATTTCATAAGAAATCTATTTAAAGAAATATAACAACTTGTTTGAATCTGTGGAAATAAAACTATAAATCGAATGTAAATAAAATTAAAAATTTGAATTAAAATAAATCGAATGTAAATAAATCGAATGTAAATAAAATCGAATGTAAATAAATCGAATGTAACAAATGTAAAAAATCGAATGTATAAATGTCGAATGTAAATATATGTCGAATATGAAAATGTCGAATGAAAATTCGAATGTATAAATGTCGAATGTAAAAAATCGAATGTAATAAATCGAATGTAAATAAATCGAATGTAAATAAATCGAATGTAAATGTATAATAAAACTAAAAATTGAATCTGTGTGAAATAAAACTAAAAATTGAATCTGTATGAAATAAAATTAAAAATCGAATGTATAATAAAACTAAAAATTGAATCTGTGTGAAATAAAACTAAAAATCGAATGTAAATAAAATTAAAAAAAATCGAATGTAAATAAATCGAATGTAAATAAAATTAAAAATCGAATGTAAATAAATCGAATGTATAATAAAACTAAAAATTGAATCTGTGTGAAATAAAACTAAAAATCGAATGTAAATAAATCGAATGTATAATCAAATTAAAAATTGAATCTGTGTGAAATAAAACTAAAAATCGAAATGTATAATAAAATTCCGAAGCACTCACAATTTCTTCCGAGGATTCACTGAAGTTAAATATGTCTGTCCCATTAATTTTTTCACGCTCTGGAATAAATACAAGATGTTATTTAAAAAACAAAATAAGTTTGTATCTGATTATTTTTGGTTATGAAAATTCAAAAGAAAATTTTAAATTATTTCCGTGAAAACGCTAAATTACTGCTGTGCTCAAAAAGTAAAACCAATTATTGTTTTTTTTTTTTTTTGAAGAACTCTTTATTTATTCTTCCAAATTTATTTCATCGCCTTCACAGTAATCCCTACCCGACAAAATGCACTTATGGCAACGCCTTTTCCCAATCCTCAATGCATGCTAAAAAGTCATAGGCCGAGATGGCCTTCAAAGCGCGCGGCGATTCACGTTGAATGTCTTCAATCGACTCAAAACGGTGTCACCGAAGTGGTCTTTTGAGTTCAGGGAACAACCAAAAAGTCGCACGGTGTGAATACGGTGGTTGTTGAACGATATGGTTTCATTTTTGGTGAAAAAGTCACGAAGAATCAAATGCAGTGTGAGCTGGCGTATTCAGTGTGTTCGGTACCCATCGAGATTTGACGCGTTTCAGGCCCAAAACGGAATGGACCGATCCTTTTGAAATTTCAACATCATCAGCAAGATCTCTCATTGTAAATCGATGGTTTGCAAGCACCCAATTTTTAATTTTTTTGGACGTAAGCTTCGTCAGTTGAGGTGGAGGGTCGACCCGAGGGCTCTTCGCCTTCAACGCGTTCTCTGCCTACTTTGAACTGTTTTTACCACTTCTAAACATTTCTTCCGATATAGGAATGTTCACTGAATGCTTTCTGCAACCTTCTATATGTTTCCGCAAACAAAATTGAATGCGAGTTCTTTGCTCAATTCTTTCAGTCATTTCAAAAATCGCCGGAATCAATTTGAGCGTCTCACAAAGCCAAGCGTAACTCAAGTATTTATGAATATTTAGGCGTCAAATTTCACGCAGATGTCAAAGGCAGTGCCAGTAATCTGAAAAAAGAAGAAAAAAATTGAAATTCCATAAGCTCCGGGAATTTTAAATTGAAAATGGGTCTTACTTTTTGGACACAGTAGTAAATCGCATAGTTACAATATGATAATCTTTAGAAAAATTTATGAAAATTGACCATACCTTCGGCACGCTCATTTCAGACACTCTCTTTCGTATGCCTTGAATCCTTTTTCCAACGTGGGAAGGAAATTTCTGCAGAATTTTCTCTTCGTCCTAGAGTCACGCGTCAGAATTCAAGGGAGGAAAATAAACTTAATTAATAAAAATCATTCTTTTATACTGAAAAGTAAGCAACATAAGTTCACAAAACATTTTTCCGTTAATTAAAATAATTATGACAAATATTGAACAGGATTAGTTTTCACTGCATTACGATAGCCCTCGTTTTTTAAATTTCATCTAAATTTAAAGTCAATCAAATATTGAATTCATCTGTGCATAGATACACATGCACACACACAAACACACACACATATATATATACACTGAAGTGACAAAAGTCATGGGATAGCAATATGCAAATTTTCAGATGGCAGTAGCATCGCGTAGAACAGGTATAAATGCGCAGTGCTTTCGCAGAGCTTTCATTTCTGTTCAAGTTATTCATGTGAAGAGGTTTTGACGTGATGATGACCGCACGACGGGAATTAACAGACTTTGAACGCGGAATGTTAGTTGGAGCTAGACGCATGGGTCATGCCATTTCGGAAATCGTTAGGGAATTCAACATTCCCAGATCCACTGTGTCAAGAGTGTGCCGAGAGTATGAAATTTCAGGCATAACATCCCACCATGGACAGCGCAGTGGTCGACCGCCTGCACTTAACGACCGAGACCGGCGACGTCTGCAAAGAGTCGTAAATTCTAACAGACAAGCAACACTGCGTCAAATAACCGCAGAAATCAATGTGGGACGTACAAAGAGACTTGTCTGTTAGAACTGTGCGGAGAAATTTGGCTTTCTTGGGCTATTCCAGCAGAAGACCGACTCGAGTGCCTTTACTGACAGTATATATACAGTAGAACCTCTGTAAGTCGAACTCCCCAGGGGCGCATCTTCTTTAGATCACGACCCCGGGGTTACCCAGTGATCTTTTCCTTCATCCTTTTGTCTTCCTTTTTTTCATTTTTCATCGTCCAGATCACAGACCTCATTATGTCTCCTTACGCGGTATATTTTTGTCTTTTTCATCTTCTGAACTCTTTCTTTTGTTGCTTTTTGTCATTTCTTAGTTTGATTTGCGTTGTTTCTTGAATGGTTTTTGTATTCCGTATGTGTAGTTTGACTAATACTGTTTATTTCCCTTATTTGTTCTGTGTTATAGTTTTCTGTGTTATAGTTTTCTGTGTTATAGTTTTCTGTGTTATAGTTTTCTGTGTCAGTTTTCTGACCCACGTGTTTGCCGTGCGTGGCCAGCATGGGTCCTATTCAGCGCTAAGGCAGTAATCTGCTTTCCTTGTTGGGCTCCATGGTGGGAGGTGCCATCTGGGACCCGAATGTTTCTTCCTTTTTTTATGGAATAAATTCCTTTTTTAAATTCCTTTTTTATGGAAGTCTAAATTTAACTCCTGGTACAATCGACAATATTGCTAAAACTGCACGCTTCTTTATTCTATCCATACCACAGAATGTAATTTCAAAATCCCTATTTGCCATTGAAAAGTGTCTTCGAGGTATATTGGGTAGTCCGAAGTCTGTCAAAAGTTAAAATCTGGCGATCTCCTTATTGAAACCACCAATGCAACACAATCCAAATCTTTACTGCTTGACAAAACCTTTCTGAATCAGCCGATACAAGTTTCACCTCACAAATCCTTAAATGCCACTAAAGGCGTCATTTCCGAATATGATCTCCTTTCTTGTACCGATTCAGAAATTGTAGAAGGTTTATCTGACCAGGGTGTTTCGCACGCTCACCGTATTACAATTAAGCGAGGTGCAGAAATTATTCATACAAAACATATCATTTTGACTTTCACTTCCACAACCTTGCCAGCCAGCGTGAAGGCTGGTTACTTGAATTGCCCTCTCCGTCCTTATATCCCTAATCCATTACGTTGCTTTCAATGCCAAAAATTCGGTCATTCTCAAACTGCTTGTCGTGGTGTTCCAGCTTGTTCAAACTGTTCTTCTAAAGATCATAATTATACAGAATGTCAATCTGCCCCCAATGCGTCAACTGTCAACTGACTGCTAACTCCAAATCTTGCCCTCAGTGGCAAACGGAAAATAAAATTCAAGAAATAAAACCTACCGCAATCTATCTTATTCTGAAGCACGCAAAATAGTTTTACAACCTACTGTCTCTTATGCTGAGATAACTACGAAACAAATTCCTCCAAAACATTCAATAATTAAATCGACTTGTTCCGTTGCGATCATGACCGACTCCACCGTAACAGCCATTGTTTGCACACCACTTAAACGTCTAAAGCCGCTTTCGACTACAAAACAGGCAATGAAAGACTCAGCTTCATCTGTTAATCTGCTATCTGCACCATCTATTTCTAACTCTGCTACTGTTCATCAACAGATACCAGCTACCTCTACAGCTAAACCCATTAAACAAGTGCATTTATCTTCAGAATCCAAAGTTCAATCTGCCACTATTCGTCCGCAGTCCATTTTATGCTCGTTCAAATTGCAGTCCAAGCAGCAAGAAATTTTCACCACAAACAAAAAGGTAGTCCAAAAATAAAACAAACCCAACGGCTACTAAAGTCGCAAAAAACAAAAAAAATAGATAAAGTGAAATCTAATTCAAAACAGAATTTACTTAATAGCAAAAGATTCACCAAACCGCCTTCTCCATCGGAGTTAACAGTATCAACGTCAGAGGAGAGCTCCGATGGTAGCGATGTAGTGGAATACAACGAGGCAGAAATGACTTCCGAATGATTTCTTTTTAAAATTTAATTGTTAATATGTTTTAAACGTGTACCTTGCATATCACGTGGTTTTTACATTCACTTTGCACTAATGGTTTAATGTTTTTGTGTATAAATTTTTTTAATCGTGTATTTTGACTTAATATTTTTTAAACCCTACGTTTGTCTTTTAAATATAATACATGTCTTTACTGATTCTTTTATATATATTTATCATGTTTTTAATGATTTCACGGAGTAAAGAATTTTACTGGTTTTAATGCTAATTGCTTTTCATTTTATCACCTTGTTTGGCGCAGCATAGCCAAGTCTGGCTCTTGTGCCATTAAACCCCAACAACCAACCAACCAACTGTAAGTCGAATTTCAAGAGAGACGCCAAACAATTTTGAGTTATAGAGTTTTCGACTTGAGGATTTCGACTTACGCGGATTTTGTAAGGAAATATTCAACTTTAGAGGTTTAGATTCTTTCTAACTTATTTTGAGTTAGAGAGGTAAAATAAATAAAAGTTCAAGTTACAGAGGTCATAAACATGTTTATTTGCAACTTAAAAGTTATATTATGTACTACAATAAAAAAATCGAAATAATTTCAAATGATCGAGTTGTAAAGGTTGTAAAATCAAACATTGCTAATGTTCGAGATACAGAGGTCCAATTTTTTTTTCTCGAGTTACGGAGGGAAAATATATACCAAAATGGCATGTGGGGATTGACTCATTATTTCGACATATAGAGGGTTGAAATTTCGAGTCATGGAGGTTTTGGGGCTTGAAGGGAATTGAACAAAAAGTTTTTCGAGTTTTGGAGGTTTTCGTCTTATTGAGGTTCTACTTCTACTGTTATATATGTATATACATTCCAGTGAGCAAAACTCAAACAATTTTTCTGATTTTGCCATAATTCCGCAAAAAAAATCAAGAGGGATACAAATTCATACAACAGAGTCGCAATACAGTACTTATAAGATGAAGAAAGTATTGTAGCCAAAAAAATGAATTGTAATTCATTTTTTGGATATTTTTTTTTTCCGCCCGATATTTTTTTTTTTCATAGCGCGCATGCTCATAGGAAACATTGTACTTATTGCGCATGCTTATCTGCAATACTTCACTACTGAGCTATTCCTATGAGCTTGCGCGCTAAGAAGAAAAATATCGGACGATAATAAAACGTTATGCAAAAATTCTCTAATATCTGGACCAATGGCACCTCGGAACAGACTCATGGGTGGGTGGATAATTTTACCGCAGTAACGATCTCTGGTAAGTGAGTCGCTGTCGAAAATATGGAGAAAATACATATATCCATTCAACATAATGCCTTCATGGATGGAAAAACCATTTGGTCTACTCCCCCAGTGCACCAGTGGTGTCGGGGCCATCGACCTGGCGGCACTTAACAGTGACAGGCAGGGAAAAACTGCAATCACCTCAGGACTATGACTTTCTCGGATGGTTTGAAAGCTTTCGACACTTGCACCAAGTGCTCCTCTGAGCAGGCTTCACCTGTCTTGGGGCTCGGATGTCAGGATCTCCTTGGCAGTCCGGTGAGGGTCTTGGACTCTCTTCGGGTACTTGGATTCATGGACCCAGTCTGGCCCCGCTGGACTTTGGGGATAGGCGAAGAAGAACATAATGCCTTCCCCGCGAGCCCTCCAGGATCATCCCAACGGTCTCTTTCCCTGATTTTAAGTGAGATTAAATCGTTTTCCAACCTTCCTCCCTGTCAACTGTCGCTGAGAATCGTTGCTCAGACTGAAACGACTCTCATCAGTAAACATAACGTGATTGACTCCATTGATGAGATGTCTAGTTTTTGTGTTTTTAACACCACTATAAATGATGCCTCCCATGAGTTGTTGTTATTGGTATACAGCGTTCAGGACGACGGGCGTACCGGTTACGGAGTTCCAAGGTGGTTTTAAGAACTACAATACCTCCACATCTTTGCATTAAATGAAGTTGCTTAAATTATAGAATATTAATAAATAAAATAAAACAAATTAAATTTAAGAAAAACATCTCCCTGCTTGAGAACCATTAAAGCAAGAGATAGCTAAAATCTCGGTACAATTAGGAGTCCGTTGGTGTTGCCCAAAAAAAAAAGATAAAAGGTTAAAGTTAAAATTAAAAATTTTAAGTTAAAAATAAAAATAAAACAACGGAATTAAGATAAAATTAGTAAATGAACATAGAATTTACAAGAAATTAAGTAAACGTAAAAAACATACAAATAATATCATCAATTGCTGGTTGACTGGCTCGCCGACAGATGGCGCCATCAGTCAGTTGGTGCACAATTTTAAAAACCCAACCGAAGTTGGGAAAAATACATTTTTTATTGCATTAAAATTGATTAAGTTAATCAAATACTATAAGTACTTAGGTTTGAAGTGAAAAGAGAGCAGTTAAAAAATTTACTATTGAAAAAATTAAAAAATTTACAGTCAGACAATTAAAAGTTTAAAGTAAACGATTAAAACAAGTTAAGTTCGAAGTTACAAATTAAGCATGATACAAATTAAACATGATAGATGAAAGATTTAAAATAGCTATACAGCGTTCAGGATGGAGGGCAAATAGACCATCTTTACGCAGAGTTCTCACCACCTGTGATACCTGTCCTCCAGTTGTCCGATGTCTGGTTCCGGTCTCTTTTTCTCCTGAGGAACGATATACCGCTTATCCCTCGAGCGACCACCGCCAGCCTTTCTTACAGCTGCACCTGTCATTCGGAAGGTTTTCCAAGCATTTGAAACTACAAATTTCTCAATTCCAAACTATTGCTCAACATTCGTCGCCCCACTTCGAGTTTGCCGTTCATTCTGCCACGTGTATCCTGATTGTTTCCAGTAGCCATTATGAATGTACGATTTCACTTACAGGGAATGTCTGGAAATGCGTGCTTCCTCCTTCTATGTAAGTTGCCTTGGCACGAGTTAGAGTCCCCTCTGATATTGCAGTGCTGATATTTACATATGCATCACCTTTCTACTGAGCTGCCTTCGCACTGTGCTAGTCGCAAAAAGCCCTTTACAACAATGTCATGATTGTGTGTTGAAAAATGCATTTGTTGCTTATGTTTTGCACGCTAGTGTATATATATATATATATACTAGCAAACCCTGATACGCATTGCTGTGGCTTTCTTGTATTTCGTTCACTTATTAGATATTATAATTGGTATTGTTAAAGAAGTAATTGGTAAAGATTGATGAAAAGTTCAAATTAAGCTTCAAAGAATAGAAAATGTTTAATTTTTATTCATTTAATGAATGAGGTAGATAATGTTTATTTTTAACACTGTTTTATAATTATTGTACCTAATTTAATTTTTAATAATCATTACTTTCATTTAACTTAAGAACTAAGCGATGAACACTATTTCTTGTTAATCTGTCTTTCGTCAAAATAAATAAATTCGATGGTTTTCCACCACGTGAGCATGCAACACACAGCTGCCCATGGGCGAAACACGGATTCTCCAAGTCCAAGCCACAAATAGCCATTGTCTGCCCTTGCGACTTATTTATTGTCATCGCGAAAGCCAAACGTATCGGAAATTGTAGACTTTGAAAGGTATTTTAGATTCTGATGTTATCATAGGTTTTCGAGGTAACAGGACGACTTCGCCTTTAAACTTTCGAGTCAATATCGTTGCTTCAAGTACGTTTCCGGTAATTCTTCTGATCGTGTACCGTTGCATAATTTTGGTGGATTTAAGTTACGCAATAGAATGATCATACCTTTTATAGATAAGATAAAATGTACGTCGCACAAAACGTTGCAGTACTCGAAATTGGAAACTTTTGGCCCGCGATCTTGCTGCACTGCTCGAAATATGAAAATCGTCGATTTTGCATTTAAATAAAAAAGATCTGAATAAAAACTATCCTATCTGTCAAGTTGGAACAAAACACACATTTCAAAAATTTTAAATTATATACATACATACATACATACATATATACATATATATGTATGGAGTGGTCTAGAATTATTTGAACAACTTCTTTCTTCAAGAGACTTGAATGTGAGGCCACTCAGAAAGCTTTGTTTGCGATTTCTCAGACAATTTACGTGCAGCGAATACCGTTAGTGGCTTTTGGCGTGTGAAAGGGTCGTGTTTCCAATTCACTCCTTGTTTGTTCTCCTTTGATTTATGTGTTCTATCTATCTATATTTATGTATAGATAGATAGATAGATAGATCTATATCTCTAAATCTATGTGTGTATCGAAGCACATTGACTTCCAAAACAAAAAATTATTGAAAATTATAAAATTTGTATCCTGGCATTTAATGGTATTTGGCATAAACATCAATCATGTGGACACCAGCCTTACTGTTGTTACTACAGAACTGCGAGGGGTTGGTGTAGTTGCGAGTAGCTGTCATCGACAGCTCATGTAGCTTTATGTCTGAACATTATCACCAACAAGTAGTTCACTACGATTACTACACCACATCACTGTGCCTAGAGCTGAGTTGCCCCTTTACAGTTTGGGAATGATGTAGGTGAGAAGTCTGACTGGGCTCTGTGACGCTCTACGGTCGTATTAGACTGGAACCTACTGCTTAAAGTGGATTCGAATCACTACTAACTTCCGAACTATTTTTTTTTGTTTGTTCCAATGCAGCTGGGAAACCCTTAGACACTTGTCTTTTTTTGATGCCATAAGGCTAGCGCTGCATAGACGTTACTCACTTTGCATTACCCAAGGGGCGCGGAGGTACAATGCCCCCGCAACGCTCTACGATCTTGTTAGACCGGGACCTACTCCTTAAAGTGGATTCCAAACCACTACAAACATCCATGGCACCGACGGGACTCGAACCCGAAACCTGTGGTATCGAGCGCCAGAGAACTAGCCACTCGACCATTAGGCCCCCTCAACAAGTAGTTTGAGTGTCGATGCGAGACGCCTACATATGTCATCACAATCTCATGGTGTCTGCTCGTTTTCGACAGCTCTAGTTGCAATACACGTCACCTATTAAACAATTCAGCCGAACACAAGAATTATTAATAATTTAAAATGCCGGCGATGTTTCAAAGAGATTCTCGTAATAAATCTCATCACAAACAAATGAGCCAGTTGGTTATAAAAACAAGTAATATAAAAAAAAAAATTTTAAGTCAATTCCTACTTTTTTTTTTTCACTCTGCTGCAGAAAGCCCTTTATAAATAATTTTCATTCATATTTTTTAAGTTTATCTGCCGCCATCTATGGGTAGATACAGGCAACTTAAATGTAAAAAACTAAAGTGAATGAATAAAATTTAATGAATGAATGAATATTTGAAAAAACGTATTCACATCCAGTGTCATCCCCTACAAGTTAAAAAAATGCATTTGAATTCGAGTGGATGAATAAAAAAGTGTTTTATGAACGATTGAAACTTTGAACAAGATATATATTGGCAAAGTGTGAGCTAATAGTAGAAATTGAACAATAGAAACAAAACTTCATTGACCGTTGCCCCACATTCGTACATTCCGACATCCCTTTCTCGCATAATCACTTTTTCAATACCTCGGAACAAACTTTCTTGGACTCTTGCGCACAAAGGGATTTCTAGAACATTAGAGAGTTTTTGCATACCGTATTTTGGACGTCTTTAGCTTTTTCTCCTAGCACGCATGCTCATAGGAAATTGCGCATGCGTATCTGCAATAATGTTTCCTATGAGCATGCGCGCTAAGAATAAAAAGCTAACGGACGTCCAAAATACGGTATGCAAAAACTCTCTTTTTTCTTGCCTGCAAAACGCTGGGAAGCAAATTACGTTTTAGGTGAAGAAAAATAGAGAGTCTTTGCGTAACGTATTTTTATCGTCCGATATTTTTTCTCCCAGCGCGCATGCTCATAGGAAGCCTTATTGCAGATACGCATGCACAATTTTCTATGAGCATGCGCGCTAGGGAGAAAAAAATTTCGGACGATAAAAATACGATACGCAAAAGACTCTCTATTATGAAGTTACTAAAGGTAAATATCCTGCAAAAGAAAAAGGCTGCAAAGGAGAATGTTGCAACACATTTTGAATTATTTCGAACACCTGTGCTACTACAGTACTTTTCCTTCAGTCATAAAGGGTTACAATTCTCGATGAATTTCAGAATAATTATACTGGTTTTTTTTTATTATTATTCGTGGAGAAAGTGAATCACCTCTCTTCACATTTGGTATCCTGACAATAGAAACAAAATTTCATTGACCGTTCCACGTCATTACATTCAGAGATCACTTGAGGTATATACTACTGTGTAAAAAAAGTAAGACCCATTTTCAATTTAAAATTCCCGGAGGTTATGGAATTTCAATTTTTTTTCTTTTTAGGTCCTTGACATCTGTGTGACATTTCACATCAAAATATGCATTGGTGTTCGAGTGACGCTTGGCTTTGTAAGACGCTGAAACTGATTTCGGCGATTTTTGAAATGCCTGAATTCATTGAGCAAAGAACTCGCACACAAATTTGTTTGCAAAAATGTATACGATGTTGCAGAAGGTATTCGGGAGCACTCCTATATCGGAAAGAAAGGTTTTTAAGTGGTATAAACAGTTCAAAGAAGGCAGAGAACGCGTTGAGGACGAAGAGCCCTCCGGTCGACCCTCTACCTCAACTGACGAAGCTCACGTCCAAAAATTAAAGACTCTGTGCTTGCAAACCGCTGATTTACAATGAGAGACCTTGCTGATGATATTGGAATTTAAAAATTCCATTTTAAAAGATATTTTGGGTCTCAAACACATCTAATCTCGATGGGTACCGAAAAACTGAATGCGCCAGCTCACATTGCGTTGATTCTTCTTCCTTTTTGCCAAAAAAAAACCCTATCGTTCCCTAACCACCCTATTCACACCGTACGACTTCTGGCTATTTCTAAACTCAAAAGTAGACTCAGGGACATCGTTTTGAGTCGATTCAAGAGACGTTTCAAAATCGCCGGAATCCGTTTGAGCGTCTCACAGAGCCAAGCGTCACGCAAGCACTAAATATTTTGACGTGAAATTTCACAAGGACAGTGCCAGCAACCCAAAAAAAAAAACAAAAATTGAAATACCATAAGCCTGGGAAATTTAAAATGAAAATTGGTTTAATTTTTGTGGCACATTAGTATTGGGTATCACTTGGTGGTACTGAATTGTGAAGTGTGTGCTCAAAAACTGAGGGTCTAAACACTACTCGAACGTTATTGAACTAGTCACTGAATCATTCAGAATCGGTTCTTTTTTCATGGAGCGCATTTTGTATAAATGATTTAATCACGTCCGGGTCATAATTTTTTGTCGCCCAGTTCCGACTGTCTGGCCCTGACTGTCTAGAAGAACATCTCCATCGCATTAAAAACTTTTCGATCCCTGGCTGCCCCCTATGTGGTTCAGCGGACCCAATGTAGAGAGACCACCTCCAACGATGTGCGGTACTTGACGGCGACAGCGCTCTACTGGCGTGCGAGAGAACTCTTACGGCAATGACTTCGCTCATCTTTGCATTTTTTTGACCTTTATTCTTTTCTATTTTTTTACCTTGTTATTATTGTTATTTTTATTCTTTATTATTTGTTTTTCCTTCTTATTATTGTTATTTTTATTCTGTTGTATTTGTTTTTCCTTGCTATTATTGTTATTTTTGTATTTGTTTTTCCTTCTTATTATTGTTATTTTTATTCTTTTGTATTTTTTTACCTTGTTATTATTGTTATTTTTATTATTTTGTATTTGTTTTTCCTTCTTATTATTGTTATTTTTATTCTTTTGTGTTTGTTTTTCCTTCTTATTATTGTTATTTTTATTCTTTTGTATTTGTTTTTCCTTCTTATTATTGTTATTTTTATCCTTTTGTATTTTTTTTACCTTGTTATTATTGTTATTTTTATTCTTTTGTATTTGTTTTTCCTTCTTATTATTGTTATTTTTATTCTTTTGTATTTGTTTTTCCTTTTTATTATTGTTATTTTTATTCTTTTGTATTTGTTTTTCCTTCTTATTATTGTTATTTTGATTCTTTTGTATTTTTTTACCTTGTTATTATTGTTATTTTTATTCTTTGTATTTGTTTTTTTCCTTCTTATTATTGTTATTTTTATTCTTTTGTATTTGCCTTGCCATTGAAATAATAATAATAATAAAAAAATTTAATCACCCTCTTTTCTCCTTTTAGGGCGTTCTCGTCGCGTTGTCTGGGGGCGAGAATCTTTTTCTTGGCATCGTTTCGGACATCCCTGTCGGGGGCGTTCTGGAAATCGGCTGAAAGAGAAAAAAAAAAGAACGGATTATAGAGAGAGAGATTTCATTTATTAAATTGATGAAGTATCGAAAAATTGATTTTGTGAGGAACATCCTCTGCCCTGATAAGTCCTGTCATTGTCGCGCAAGTCGTAATTTTTGTCTTTAAACGTCTTTCCCTGCAAAAAGCATAATACAGTGCATGAATACAAAATGCCGTAGATACACAATTAAAATGAATGCAATGGAATCACGCAAGGCCTTCATAATACATTTCTTCATTTTGATTAAGAGACAGCTTTCATTACATAACAGGTGGGCTGAAAAGTTATTAGGCTGACACGTAGAGGGCGCTACTAGTATTAAATCAATATGATGCTATAACTCACATTCTAATAGTGCAACAGCTTTCAAATTTATGCACATGTTTTTGAAGGTGAGGACTAACTAAAAATCATATGGATTTAATACTAGTAGCGCCATCTATGTGTCAGACTACGAACATGTCAGCCGAACTGTTACACATTATGTTTTTTTTTTGCACGAGATTACATTTATGCATTTTTCCCACGAGAAGAGTTGTAGCATTTCGATCCCAGGAGAAAGGAATGTAGATTCTTTAACTACATAATAACAACCTATCCCTCAGATTTGACAGCAGACAAGTAGTGTTGAGGATATTTATATTACATGAGTGTTTTATATTAAGGAGAACAGCATGTCACTCAAATCTGATAGCAGTTATTCAGTGCCATGGATAATGAGATCTCATGAAATGAGCGATTGTCTGTGTGATCTTCACAGGTCGAAACAATTACAGACGGGATATGGATTAGGGGATGAGTTGCTGCATCGGGATGGATGACAGTCCATGGGCTGAAGAAGTGTCGACTCCAAAGAAAATTCAAGGAATCTAATAAGGAGGGGAAAAAAAGGGGGTTTTTTGAGAAAGAGGAGAGGCGAGTGTTGCGACCAAGAAGTGTTGTCTTTTACTCTCAAGTGAATGAAAAGGCCGGAATTTCCGCCTCTTTTGAAAGTGAGCCTCTTGTGGTTTCATGTATCATGTCGTGTGACCAAGCAATTAGATTCGAAAACTCTGAAAATCTCCAACCTAGGTTGGAACTGCACTTGTGAATCAAATTATATTTAATTTTAATTGCCATTTCTTTATAAATAAAGTACTGTACATATATATATATAATGATTGTAAATAAAAATTAAAGTGTTCCCATTAACCTGAAAGTGGCCCTCATCTTGAAGCCGTTATCATCATCATCATGAAGGGCCAAGATCGTCTGCCTACTGACCGATTTCAAAACGTGAGATGTCTTCTTTTTTGGGGGGCAGGGCTGTCAGCCTTACGCACAACTCTCGACAGTCATGTTAGACCGGGACCTACAGTTTCAAGTGGATTCAGAACCATTACAAACATTCATGGGCACCACCATGACTCGAACCGGAAACATGTGGTACCGAGCGCCAGAACTTTAGCCACTCAGGCCCTGAAGACGTTATAGGCCTAGTAAAGGCCGAGGCGTTACAGCCTGCACCTGCTATGTGCTTTCATAAATCGAATTTTGAGATTGCTTTGTTATAATAATGCTAAGTGACGCAATTCTGTTTTCGCGTTTGACACTCATTTGCATTTATGTGGGAAAAAGAGGAATGAATGCCGCTAGAGGGCGTTGCGACGCCAAATTAATTGGGCGAAAGAAGTGCGAGTTCCAGAGCGTGCTTGGAAAGCGAGAGAGAGAGAAGTAATCTTAGAAGTGTGAGAGGTATATTGAGAGAAATTAAGATGGCATTAGAGATTAAAATGTGTGGCATTACTATTAATTTGTAAATAGTGCACAAAGTTTTAATTATTCCTAGTATGTGTAATAAAATAGTCAGGAATGAATTCAAGAGAGCTGATTTATTTTGAACCACCAACAACTTAACAACATCTGTGAACAACTAAAAGAACCCGGTGTTTGACGAATTCATTTCTATCTTATTTTCGTCATTTATGTTGTTGCTTCTTATCCCACTTGGCTGGCCAAGCCCACGAGCCCATACGTACTCATGATTGAAGGGGAAGGAAGCAGCTTCTGTTGTGATGGAGCATCCGTAGGTAGAAGTCTGACTTTGGCTCCGTGGCGCTCTTACAGTCATAGGAGACCGGGACCTACGGCTTAAAGTGGATTCCGAACCACTATAAAACTCCATGGCACCGCCGGGATTCGAACCCGATACCTGTGGTATCGAGAGCCAGAGCGGTAGCCATTCGGCCACCAGGTCCCTACAATAATGCTAAGTGACACAATTCTGTTTTTGCGTTTGACAAACTCAGACGCTAGACTTATAAAAAAACTTACTTTTCTTTTGTACTTCTTTTCGCGGATGCGGTGTGTCATCGCGTTCCAATTCGTGCATGTTGTAAGTCATCAGATGGGAATTCCCCGGCATCTGCGATAAAAAACATGAAACAAAATTCGATTAACAATAAAAAAAAAAAAACCCGACAGAAATTTCTAATAAAAATACATTTGATTCACACGAAGTTTGCAGAAATCACCTTTCTTGTACGGATAATTATTATACACTCATGTCCATAAATTAAGGATAATAAAGTTCAGGCAAAGAAAGAGACTGAAGCAAAACAAATTTGACGTATTTGTAAAGTCTATTTATTAAACAAAAGGAAAAGAGCAAAAAGATGCTATATGTTTGACATAATTAATAAAAATTGCGATTTTTACTTCCTGGAGCAAATTTCAAAAAAGAACCTATTTACAAAAAACAGTATAACATAGTTAGTATGATGGTTAATATGGAGTATGTCTCCCGGACGATGCAATACAGGCCTTACAACGCCTAGGCATACTGAGTATCAAATTATCAATCTGATCTTGGGAATATTGCACCACTCATCAAGCAATGCCTCCGAAGTTCCGGTTGGCAGGTGGGAGGGGGTTGACGGGCTGCAATTCGTCGGCCAAGCATATCCCACACATGCTCTATTGATTCAAGTCCGGTGAGTATGCTGGCCAATCCATACGGGTGATATCCTCCAATTGAAGGCATTCGTCCACAATGTTTGCATGGTGAGGACGGGCGTTGTCATCCATAAACAGAAATTCAGCACCCATGGCGCCCCCGAAAAAAACGTACATGTTGTTCCAGAATGACATCCCGATAGATGTGGCCTGTCATCGTTACACTCTGAACATGCAGGTCAGTTCTGGAACCAAGAATAATTCCTCCCCAAACGAGCCATCCTGCACCACCGTAACGGTGTCGTTCAATGGTGTTCTCTTGGTGGTAACGGGTACCTGGCGCTCTCCATATGAAAGTCCGGCGAGAATCAGACTGCAAACTAAACCTGACTCGTCGGAAAACATCACACAAGACCACTGTTGCGGTGTCCACAATGCATGCTCTCTACTCCAGGTTAATCGCAGGTGACAGTGAGTTGCGGTAAGTGGAACACATCTGGCAGGCCTACGAGCATATAGACCAATGTGCCCTAAGCGTCTGTACACGGTCTGCCTTGAAACTGTCTTACCGGTAGCTGAAGAGAGCTGACGAGGCAAGTCTGATGCTGTGCTCCGTCTGTTTATTTTGGCAGTAACTGCTAAATACCGGTCCTCATTCGGCGTTGTAACTCGGGGGCGACCTGTGCTGTAACATCTAATCACATTACCATCATCTTGGAATCGTTGCCAAAGCCTGGAGATGACATTCTGGGCGATTCCAAGTTCCTCGGATACTTCCAGCTGGGTACGTCGACATTCCAGTCGTCCGATAATTCTATCATGTAAAAAATCATCCAAATGCTTCCTTTGTGCCATAACTATGCGGTTGTTGCACTGAAAGGCTTTTAAAGCGCTTGTGAACAATTTTACTTCTTTGCCATCATTCCTTATATACCCCCCTCTCTTACACTCTCGTCACTGTGACGTACTATCCGCGCCATCTGGTGGTTTCCTGTAATTTGCATATTCTTCTTCAAGATGTGTGTGATAATTCTACAGGTGAAATTTTTATTTTAGAGTTCAATTTCTGTGTGATTCTGAATTATCCTTAATTTATGGACATGAGTGTAGTATCCGTATAAGAAACGTCATTATTATAACGTCGCAATTGATTAGTTAGAGGTTGGTAGTTATAACATCACTATTGATTGGTCAGTTATTGTTTAAAAATATATTTATTTCACTTTAATAAAATTCAAACTCGGAGGAAACTCTACCAATGAAGAAATCTTTTTCCAATAGTTGTTGTAACCAAGGAGACAGTCATATACTGATATAGTCATATGGCCTCCCTAGCCATATATGCCTAATTCGCCAAACATTACAAGTTACAGAAGGGTAAATGAGATCAGTTTGCATGAAGAACTACTGTTTGCCCTCTGCTCGACCTGCGCGGACAGCTTGTTTGGCGGTTAGAAATTTCTATTCTCTCATTCATCTCAAACCCTGGTCCTCAGTATGCTCTGCCTTCTCAATAAGAGCACCGTGTACGCGCTATCTATCCTCCATTATACGAGAACAAGTAACATATAAAAAAAAATTCCTAATTTTTTTTTTCACTCTATTATCCCTTATAAATAATATTCATTCATTTTTTTTAAGTTTATCGGGTGCCATCTATTGTTAGATATATGCAACTTACATCTGAAAAAACTAAAATCAATTAATTAAATTTAATTACTAAATTAATATTTGGCAAAAACTGTATTAACATCCAGTGTCATCCACTACAAGTTCAAAGGCCCTGAAGGGTCGAGTGGCTTGCGCTCTGGCGCTCGGTATCACAGGTTTCGGGTTCGAGTCCCGGCTGTGGCATGGATGTTTGGAGTGGTTCGGAATCCACTTTAAGCCGTAGGTCCCGGTCTCATATGACTGTAAGAGCGTCACGAAGCAAAAGTCATACTTATACCTACGGCTGCTCCTTCAGAACAGTAGCTGCCCCCTTTTCCTCCATCCATGAGTAGATCACTCATGGAATGCCCGTCCCGCACTGCAGGACACTGAGGATTAGTCACAAACAAACATACAAGTTTAAAAAAAACGTATTTGAACTCGAGTGGATGAATCAAAAGTGTTTCATGAACGATTGAAAATGTGAGCAAGATATATAGAGGGAGAGTGTGAGCTAATAGAAGGAATTGAAAAAGACCACGGAGTGGCAGTGGAGGTTTGATGTTCTGGCCAGGCATCTTGTAGGATGGGCCTAACAAACTTCATGTCTTTACCAGGTTCTCGTGCGACTGTTGAGAAGTATCGCGCTGAGATCTTGAGGCTCTATTTTCCCTTTTACAGGTGCCTCTGATTTAAATTTGATTCACAACAACACAGGCTGACGTAAAACTCGTGTGGCAGGAGGATTTCTAGAAAATGAAGGCATTCGGCGGAAATATTGGCCAGCCAGATCTCCAGACCTAATCCCTATACAGCATGTCCGGAATGCTATAGGAAGACAAATTGTTGCTTGTCTTCTACTTCTTACAAGCATTCGAGTTACTGGATGAATGGAACTGACTGCCACAGCAATTCATAAACTGCCCAATATTTATGTAAATTCACATCCAGTTGTAAAAAGTGAATCATATCCTTTATTAACCAGTTGTTTTTTTTTTCCAAATTCCTACAAATTAGCTCACACTCTCCCTATATATATCTTGTTCACATTTCCAATCGTTCATTAAATACTTTTTATTCATCAACTCCAGTTCAAATACATTTTTTTTAACTTGTAGTGGAGGCACTGGATGTGAATACAGTTTTTTTTCAAATATTAATTCAGTAATTAAATTTCATTCATTCATTTTAGTTTTATTTAGATTTAAGTTGCATATATCTACCGATAGATGGCGCCCGATAAACTTTAAAAATAAATGAAAATTATTTGTAGAGGACTCTTCTGCAATAGAGCAAAAAAAAAAAAAAAAAAGTAGGAATTGACTTAAAAATTTTTTTTTTTATATCACTTGTTTTTATTTTCAATAGTTTTTTGTGGCATCGACAACTGGTTCCTCATTGTACCGAATTTAAACTTACATTCTTTTAATTTTAATTTTAATTTTTTTATTTTGCATTTTATTTTTATTTATTTTTAGTATTTTTAAAAATTTTCTTGAGTACCATTTATTTAATTTTAGAAAATTTATCATGTCATTTTTTGCTTGCTAACCTAATGCAGCCAATTATGATTGTAAATTGTATCTACGAATTAAGATGAGGATGTACCCCAAGTGTATCTCGTAATCGGTACGCCAGTTGCCAGTCGAACCAAAGACGAAAGTTAAATCAAAACTGAATCAAATTAAATCTTAGAGAAACAGAAATTAAATCTTGTATCTTATTTTCAGGCATTCCCTTGTTATCAAAAAGAATACCCCTCACACCTTTTCTGAGCTCCCTTTCGTTCGTAGGGGGCGAAGTCTTCATCGGCACCCCAATCCTTTTCGTGGTGTCTTCTTCTGTGGAAGAAGGAGAAAAAGAATGAGTAAAGGGTCCAAATCAATGAATTTTTGAACTTAGAAATAATTGCTTTCGGAACTTAGAAATAACTTAGAAATAATTGCTTTGCCATGTGCACTGCATGGAAAGAAATGGCGAGCCCTCTTCGCTCTGTAACAAAATTATAACAATTTTCAAATTATTGAGCATTACCTTCGTGGTTTACCACCAAAAGGAGTTTTCTTCTATATCTTTATATTAGTTTCTTAAAGAGTTTCTTCTATATCTCCTAGTTTTTAAGAACAATTCATTATCTGTAGAATATTGAGTTACTTTCAGAAGATGATTGCACACAATTAAGTGTCTGATTCATTTAACAGATTAAAAATGACAATATCTTGCAAAATGCGGATGAAAATATCTTTTTTTTATATGTGAAAAAAAGGCAAAATAAGCATTAAAATGTTATTATCTTTGATGAGACCCCTCTTGATATACCCTATATTGCCTCGTATGAACTTTGAATGTTTAGAACTTTTTTCTCTTAAACTAAAGTACGACAATCGTCTTGTATAGAGATCGGCTGATCTCGAAAAACACCGGGTTCGAGTCCCGGCGGTGCCCTGGATGTTTGCAGTGGTTCAGAATCCACTTTAAATTGTAGGTCCCGGAGCTGTTTAGCCTAAAGTGTGCACAAGATGACCGTAGAGCGACAAACCAAACCATCTCGCAAAACATTCAAGCAAATATTTTATTTTTGTTCTAATGCAGCTGGCAAACGAGGTAGACAATTGTTTTGGAGGCCTTAAGGTAAACGCTGCACTGACGTTACTCACTCAGCACTTTCCAGGGTTTGAAGATAAGATACGCACGCGGAGTAACAATACTTCTACGATCCTGTTAGACCGGGTTCTATAGTTTAATGTGGATTCCGAACCTCTACAAACATCCATAACACTGCCGGGATTCGGACCCGAAACCTATGGTACCGAGCGTTAGCCACTCGGCCATTCAGGCCCAAGCAAATAAGCATTGAAATGTGAATTGTCCTTGATGAGACCTATCTGTCGTGTGTGACCTATGTTGTGTGTAGACCTATTGTGACGGAGCACCGTAGGTAGAAGTCTGACTTTCGCTCCGTGACGTTCTTACAGTCATAGGAGACCAGCACCTACGGCTTAAAATGGATTCCGAACCACTACACACATGCCATGGCACCGCCGGGACTCGAACCCGAAACATGTGGCACCGAGCGCCAGAGAGCTAGACACTCAACCGTTCAGGCCCACTAACATTCGTACACTATTAAACTCCGCAAAGAAATGGCACCTTTCAGAAGGCCTGTTCTTAAGGACTCCTGGATCATTGTCGTGAATGCCTCCTGTAATTCTTGCCGAAGAAACTATTGAGGTGAAGGGATCACTTTTCCGTTATCAATAATTTGCATACATCGCCACATATTACAAAACATGGCATGTTTTTATTTCTTCGGTTTATACTTTTAAGATGGGAACTGAATGACCGAGTGGCTAGCGCTCTGCACCACAGCTGTCGGGTTTGAGCCCCAGCGGTGCCATGGATGTATGTTGTGATTCGGAATTCACTTTTAAACCGTAGGTCCCGATCTCATATGATCGTAGAGGTCACAGAGCCCAATCGAACTTTTTCTCCCCCACATTATTCCCATACTGTATAGGGGCAACTTAGCTCTAGGCATAATGATGTGATGTGATGTGGGGTAGTGGTAGTGGTACCACAGGTTTCGGGTTCAAGTCCCGGCGGTGCCATGGATGTGTGTAGTAGTTCGAATCCATTTTCAATCGTAGGTCCCTGTCTAACAGGATCGTAGAGCGTTGCGGGATGTACTGTTACTCCGCATCCGTAGCTTATCCTCAGGCTACACACCCTTTATCGGTAGTGATAAGTGAGTAACGTCGATGCAGCGCTTGCCTTAAGGCATCTAAGATAACTGTCTAAGTGTTTGCCAGCTGTATTACAACAACAACAACAAAAAAACTATTTAAGATTATGGAGGGGAAAATAATTTGAAATGAAATAAGTTATTTGTTTTACGAAAATAAACAGATTTAATTTCGAAATGGTTTTTGCTGCTGGTTTGTTGCCTCCCCTCCCTTCAAACGAAAAATATGTTGTTGGTGAAATTTACTCCTGACTAAAAACGTTTTCAGCAAATACGAACACCTGAAATTCGCCGTATAAGACAGGGATGGGCAAATTACGGCCCTCAGAAAGGTTCTATCCGACCGGCGGATGGAATTATAATTTGCCGGTCCAAGGCAAATTAAAAGTAATATATATTTATATATTATATATCCATCTCCTTTCCTACTTTGATGAAATATTACTTTTTTTCTTTTTTTTTTCAAAGGACTGATGATCTTCTTACTTTCTCCATTTTTGTTCTACAAAACATAAATCGATGGAAATAGCAAGCACAATCAGCTTTCAATCGGTGAAGTGTTAAAAGCAGTGAGGTCAGATTTGCAGGTTGAATTAATTGAGTTGCAATCTAACAATCATCTCAAGCAATTGTTTCTAAGTATGTCAGAGTTAGAGTTTTACAAATCATTATCGAAAGTGAGTTCCCCAAATTGAATATCTCACGCCAGAAAATCATTTTTGCTATGCTTGCTTCATCTTATTTATGTGAATAAGTGTTTTCAACTACGAACCTTAGAAAGAATTATTTCAGAAGTAGACTGACAGATGAGCATTTAGCCTCGTTCCTTAGAATCAGTACATCTCCCCTTCGAACCTCCATATAAGGAACTTTTAGAAATGAAATCGCAATTTCATTCATCTCAGTAACATATTTAAATTGTAATACTTGTATATTGTTTTTAAATTTTAGAAAATTTATCTTTGCCCGCCAAACTTTTTATTTCTTTCGATTTTTGGCCGCGACTGAAAAATTCGCCCATCCCTGGTATAATATATCCTCATCTTACGCACAAAAATAAAATGACCCAGAAAATAAGACTAACGCAGCCACCACAAATCGTGTACAACACAATTGATTGGAAACAATGTGCTACCTTCTGAAAGGGGTATAACGATCGTCTTTGGCGTCTTACTCTACAGCAATTTGATAAGAAAATATTTCGTCAGTTTTACTGGGCAACTTTTTTGTTCCTCATGGAGATATGTATGAATGTTGCAGGGAATTTTTTTTTTTTTTTTTTTCATTTCTACTTTTAGACGGGTTTTAAACTTTGCATCAATATTTTGAAAAAAAAAAAAAGCATCCCTCAGCTTATATTCAGTATATACCTGGTCTGGTATTTCTTCTTTATCTGTCAAAAATTCATCACGGACTTTATTCCGCTTGTGTTGCCCCTGCAGAAAGAAACATAAAAATGAACGCAAGCTTCTAGCTGAACACATACAGAATATATAAATTATGCATAACATTATATAAATTTTATATAAATGAATTGAATATATAAATTATATATTAATATAAATTATATACTACTGTGCCCAAAAAGTAAGTCCAACTTTATAATTTTCAAAAACTCTTTATTTATTCTTCCAAATTTATTTCATCGCCTTCAAAGTAATCCCCTCCGGACACAATGCACTTATAACAACTTTTTTTTTTCTCCAATCCTCAATGCATGCTGAAAAGTCATCGGCAGGGATGGCCATCAAAGCGCACCGATTCACGTTGAATCTCTTCAATCATCTCAAAACGAATTCAGTGTTTCGGATTTTGACGAGTTTGAGGCCCAAATGGAATGGACCGATCCTTTTGAAATTCCAACATCATCAGCAAGGTCTCTAATTTGTAAATCGACGGTTTGCAAGCAACCAATTTTCACTGTTTCGACGTGAGCTTCGTCGGTTGAGGTTGGTGGTCGACCAGAGGGCTCTTTTGTCTTCAATGCGTTCTCTGCTTTCTTTTTGAACTGTTTATACCATTTGTTTATATCCGATAACCAACTGTTTATATCCGATATAGAATCACAAAAGAATGCCTTCTTCAACTTTCTATACGTTTCCGCAAACAAAATTGAATGCAAGTTCTTTGCTCAATGAATTCAGACCTTTCAAAAATCGCCGAAAAACTTTTAGCGTCTCACAATGCCAAGCATAATTCAAGCACTAATGAATATTTTGATGAAATTTTACACACAGATGTCAAGGCCAGTGCCAACAACCTAAAAAAAAGAAAAAATGAAATACCGTATTAACGGGAAATTTAAATTGAAAATGGGTTTTACTTTTTGGGCACAGTAGTGTCATATTATATAAGTGTGATTAGTGATCAAAATTAAATAATTAACAGCATAGATCAGATATGTCCAAGAGTCGTTCAAAAATATTTTCGACTCTAACTAATCAATGCTTTTAGGTTATAAAATTGCGTGTCCATAATCATACTCATACTCATTTTGGGTTGGGTTCCACCCATAACAAATCTCATTTAAGACGGTTTCCCCATGGATAATTCCGCTTCTGTCCCGCCAGACACACCACGTTGCCTTCTTAAGTGCACCTCTTTCGTTATTCCTTTCGGTGAAACTCTAGCGAAAAGCAGACCTTCTTTCTTCTGAGGGTTCTGAAGCGAAGCCGCAATTCAACCCCAGTAATAAGATCCTTCAGAAACGGACCCCGCTCGTTTCGTCGAAGCAAATCGTCCTGACTTATCTTCCAAGCTAGTGTCGCCAGATTTGAAACATTCCCTGCTGATTGTGCCCTCACCGAAAAGTGCGTTGAGATCGCGAAATGACTGCGCTGCTTTCCATCCTTTCTCAAAGTGGTACAGCATAATATGACGAATATCAGTATGCTTATCGACGCGCATTTTTTATAACCTAAAACTAGGAGGCTATTTTCATTCATAAATTTATAAAAATACTCTAATTTTTTTTATAATATAATTAAAATATAGCATGACAAAGAAACGCCTGAATAATTATTCACCAACACAATAATACAACTAAAGACAAGTAAAGAAAATGTGCATTATAAGCTACGATATTGGTAATACAACAAATATTATTGTTACTTGGTAATAGAATAGCTTTGTGCGAGATCTTCTGCACTGATGAGATAACTTTTTAATAAGCCTCAGTGTCGATACTTACTTGGGTAGCGGCTAAGCAGTCCCTGTCTTTTGCTATTGCATTATTGATGCACAATGGCACTATGTATATGGATGTACAGAATGTAGAATGTATATGGCTGTACAGAAGGTATATGGATGTACAGAATGTAGAATGTATATGGCTGTACAGAAGGTATATGGATGTAATGAATGTAGAATGTATATGGCTGTACAGAAGGTATATGAATGTACAGAATGTAGAATGTATATGGCTGTACAGAAGGTATATGGATGTACAGAATGTAGAATGTATATGGCTGTACAGAAGGTATATGGATGTACAGAATGTAGAAAGTATATGGAACCGTACAGAATGTTGCAGAAGGCATTCGGTGAACATTCCTATATCGGAAAGAAATGTTTACAAGTGGGGTAAACAGTTCAATGGAATTATTTAATTTAATTAATAATTCTAAGAACAGTATTGTCCTAACATTTTTTTTTTTTATTTCCAATGGCATGTTACAAAAAGCAATAAAAAGAAAAAAAGAACACAAGGAACATGAAAACAACAACGACAATCGAAGAAATCACATAGTGACATGTTTAGCCCATAAGGGCCCTAGCCTCCCAGCAACGACCCTACACAGTCAATTGCAGGGTAGACAGGACGGTGGGATGAATCCATGTCCTCTCCAAGACTGCAGAGCACGCATTTCGGGCTTGCAAAATATTTTCATTCGAAAAAGATGATTGGCCAAACCATTGTGGACCGTCAGGGAGTCTGAAAAAGGGCAACAGCTTTTTAAACCTGGGCTGACCAGGGTTGTTTAGAATAAAGTTAAACCAGGTTTTAGACGAGCTGCCTTCAAAAAGTCTCTGATCATCATTTTCCTCGAGTGAAAAGAGATGTCTTTACAAAAGGCTTGGGTGATGGTCGTTCCTTCTCATTACCCAAGATCCCGCAATGGCCTGAACTCCACTGCAAAACGATATCCTAATATTTGTTTAACATTTGCCCTAACATTTAATTTTAATAATAATTCCAAGAACAGTATTGCCCGGACATTTAATTTCAATAATAATTCCAAATCTAGCATCGCCCTGACATTTCATTATAATAATAATTCCAAGAATTTTGGAAAAATAAAAATTATATTTACAAATTATCGTGACTAGAATTTGACTTTTGACGTCCTTTAACAATGCCAGTGTCGTTTTACCACCTTTGGCTATAATGCTGTTTTACACAGTCCAGTCACATTAATGTGACCACCTGTCAAAAGCCAGAATAGACACTCTTGTATATTCTGGCTTTAAGTGGAGTGCGGTATTAAGTGGTATTTAAGAGGTATTAAGTGGAATTCTTCATATACACTCCACTGCAATGTGCTGCCTTTCGTGATGGGTTATTTCACGTTGACGTCGAAAGTAGGTGGTGGGCACATTAATGGGACTGGACTGTGTATTAATTATAAGTGACAGTCAAAATTTTGTGGCGATGAATTTTCCTGGCAATTTTACTGTCCTCACGGCAGGCTGCACTTGTGAGTTACCTTATCACTTCTTGGCGTGCGAATTCTGGATATTTTCTTCTTGAATATTTTGACTCTGCTTTCTACGCGAACCGGAAAATTTCTGAGCGTCTCCATCCTTTCCTCGTCACTGTCACTGACCTGAAATAAGAACCAAAGCGACCCAAAGCGAAAAATTAGCGACCCAACGAGGAACATTGTTCATATTCAATTCCTTCTATTAGTTCACCCTCTCCCTATATATCTTGTTCACATTTTCAATCACTCATAAAATACTCTTTATTCATATCCACTCCAGTTCAAGTACATTTTTTAGAACTGGTAGTGGATGATGACCCTTGATGTTAAAGCAGTTTTTCAAATATTAATTTATTCATTAAATTCAATTCATTAATTTTAGTTTTTTTAGATTTAAGTTGATATTTTTCCAACCATTTGGAATTTAAAAACATTTTATTCCAAAACTTGAAATATTTTATGTTGGTTTGTGAATATGAAACTATAGCGATAGGTAAATTAAGTAATTATTTTATTCATAATTTACCTATCACTATAATAATTTGACTAGTAATTGCTTAATTTACCCTACTTATATATTTCGAAACTTTTGTTTGTCACCCATAAAATTATGGGCATTGTTTTGGATAGCAGGGTGTTTCGTTTTTTTTATCCCTTCTCAAAGTTTCTTCTTTTTCAATTCCTTCTATTAGCTCCCCCTCTCCCTATATATATCTTGTTCAAACTTTCAATCGTCCATAAAATACTTTTTAATTCATCCACTCAAGTCCAAATACATTTAATTTGAACTTGTAATGGATGACACTGGTTTTCAAATATTATTCAGTAATTAACAGTTCACAGTAATAAACAGTTTCAGTATTCAGTAATAAACAGTTTTTCAAATATTATTCAGTAATTAAATTCAATTTATTAATTTTTAGTTTTTAGATTTAAGTTGCATATATCTACCAATAGAGGGCGCCAGATAAAATTTAAAAAATAAATGAAAGTTATTAATAAAGTGAAGTTCTGCCATAGAGTGGGAAAAAAAAAAAATAGGAATTGATTTAAAAATAATTTTTTTATATTACTTGTTGCATACTCATTGTAGGTACGCAAATGTTGCCTTGCTGGCCGTTGAGATTGCGAAATCAAGTGTAAGGTTTAACTATAACAAGTAATATAAAAAAAAATCATTTTTAAAGTCGATTCCTACTTCTTTTCACTCTACTGCAGAAAGTCCTTTATAAATAATTTTCGTTCAGTTATCTGGCGCCCTCTATGGGTTGATATATGCAACTTAAATCCAAAAAAAAACTAAATCTAATGAATGAATTAATATTTGAAAAAACTGTCTTAACATCAGTGTCAAGTCCACTACAAGATAAAAAATGCATTTGAACTGGAGTGGATGTATCAAAAAGTATTTTATTAGGTGGAAATGTGAACAAGATATATAGATGGAGAGTGTGAGCTAATAGAAGGAATTGAATTAGATGAACGCGAGACGTCGCCACTGTGACCATTGACTGTTACCTTATCCGTGTGAACTGGTAAGTACGCGCGGTTAGATTTTGATCTATTCATGTGGTTATTAAAGCTGGCTAATTATTATAGTATCCCAATCAATTGCTTCCTATATCTCGTGCATTATTAAACGTGATGTTCTTGAGTTTATTCATTCGTTCTCGAATGATCACACATGATAAGTTGAAATTTGCCGAGCAGATTTCAGTTTTCAAATCTGTTTTAATTATTTTCTGGTTTTTATTTTTATTTCTACTATTTCAAAAATTACAATTTTCCTACTGATATCTGGAATTATTTTCAAGTATTAAAAAGTATTTCAAGTATTCAAGTATTTTAATGAGTTCTGCGAATTCAATTAAAAATGTTTTTGTAGCCAATTCAAACCAATAATTATTTATTGCAGCTGTTCCAGTGTAAAGAGCATTCAGACATCGAAAAAAAAGAATTAGAGTTAATTAACTGCAGTTTTGCATCTTATCCGTTTTGGAATAATATTCCCTATAAAATTAATTACTAATAAATGTATAATAAAAAATACCCAAGAGCAACAAGAATTTAGCAATAATTTATCTCTGGAGTCCATTTCACTGCAGTTGTTTTTGTTAGTAATTGTGAAGAAAAATAAATATTCTTTTTCAATTCCTTCTATTAGCTCACACTCTCCCTATATATATCTTGTTCAGATTTTCAATCGTTCATAATAATTTTTAAATTTGTAGTGGATGGCACTTGATGTGAATACAGATTTTCAAATATTAATTCATTCATTAAATTTAATTCATTAAGTTTAGTTTCTTTTTAGATTTAAGTTGCATATATATGCCAATAGATGGCGCCACATAAACTTAAAAAATAAATGAAAATTATTTATAAAAGAACTTTCTGCAATACAGTGAAAAAAGAAGTAGGAATTGACTTAATTTTTTTTTATATTACTTGTTTTGTTTTGAATTAAACAGCTTATTAATCGAATATTTTAAAAATTAAAAAAGAATGTATCATTAAAATTTCTCCCGAGATGTTTCTAATTTTTAATATTCACACGCATGAATTTTTTGTTTCATTGGGCTTCTTATTGTTATATTGATTTATATGTCACCGAGACCTTTCCAGTGAGCTCTTGGATCATTCCCGTAAAACTTCTGAATCCCGAGATATAACAGGGGAACCGAGCGCGTGGAATAGGATTCAAAAGCAACTCTTACCTCCCCCTCCCCCTCGCTACATGATTGCTCTCCAAATACAATCTTTCAATCGTCCTCTACGATGTAGAAAAATTTCGATTTTTCCAAAGTACGCATAGTTTTGAAGTTATTAGGTTTTCAAACTGGATAGTAAAGCGTAACGCTCCATTCCTGAACCGCCTCGCATACGGGTCGATTTTTAGAGAACTTTTGACATCGATTGGGCTTTTTAAATATGCAGAAAAAAAAAAAAAACAAATAATACAAAAAAAATTTTTTAAATTCAATTCCTACTTTTTTTCTACTGCAGAAAAGCCCTTAAAAATAAAGTTGAAATTTTGCTTTTACATCTGAGCGCCCTCTATTGGTAGATACATGAAACTCAAATCTAAGAAAAAAACTAAAATGAATGAATTAAATTGAATGAATGAAATAATATTTGAAAAAAAATTGTATTTACATCCGTGTCATCCACTACAAGTTTAAAAAAAAAATGCATTTGAACTCGAGTGGATGAATCAAAAGGTGTTTTTTTTTCATGAACGATTGAAAATGTGAGCAAGATATATATAGGGAGAGTGCGAGCTAATAGAAGGAACTGAAAAAAGAAAGAAAAAGAAGAAAGAAATGAAGAAAAGAAAAACAATCGGACTTTATCAGAAAAACCTCTGTGATGCGTGTCTTCTGTCCTTATCATAAACTGCATAGTTCATGCTGTACACTTTGGGCTCCTGAAAAAGAAATAATATCCAATAATAAAAAGTGCTATTTATAAAAATTTTTTTTTTTTTACAAATTTCAGCCTAATCATAAATTTTATTATAAATTCTGCTTCGAATTTTTATAGATATGGACACAACAGGGTATTAGATAACGACGCATTTGGTTAACGACACTGTTTTTGAAAGCTGAGTCTTGATTATGTGAGAGTCCGATCTGTAAAAATAACGATGCTAATAATTTCTTTTTTCATTCGCACTTCAAACTACGACTGCATTTGTTTACATGTGACAGACTGGTATTTTAATAATCTGCTCAATATACCGGAACTTTTAAAAATGAAATCAAATTTCATTCATCTCATTAACATATTTTAGAATTGAAATACTTGTATATTGTTTTTAAATTGAAACATTTATCTTGCAGCCAAACTTTTTTTTTTTCGGCCCGCGACTGAAAAATTTGCCCATCTCTGACCTAAACCAACCCAAGAATAACAAATATTTTATTGTTTTCAAATGCTCTGGTGTTTGGGTTTGAGGACTTTTGCTACTAGTTGTATTGAATTCGACAAACGCTGAGATAACAAAAATTTTTTACATGTTTTGTTTCTTTCATTTTCCTCTCCCTGTGATGCTTTTGTGGGGGTTCTTTTTCTCTTTCGGCGGTTTCCTTGAAGGTTTCCCTATGAGCTCGTTTGGTGGCTCTGTGAGGATCCTCCTATTAGATCCCCCTATCAAGGTCCCTCTGGGTGTATTTCTCGAAGGTTTATAATATTCTTTACACTTCTAGCACTAGCCTGAAGAACAAAAATAAAGTGTAGTTTAAAAACACACTTTTAGAGTGAATCAAACTAAAAAGTAAAAAATAAATTATTACTTATTATCCATTTATATATCAAAATAAAAGCGAATTCTTCAAAATTATAAGGTTTGTTTTTTTTTATTTTACTTTTTGTTTTAGGTTAATTTAATGGAGTTAAAGAACGAGAAAGTATTTTCCGGCAATTTAAACACATTTTGTCGAAACTAAATTTACTCTTGAGGAATTGTATTTCTCCAAAAAAAGTGGAACATCAAAAAAAGGAACTCGTGAAAAATAGTGTTACAAATTAAATAAATTATAGTTTAAAAAAACTAAAAAACACGCTTTTAGATTGAATCAAACTAAAGTAAAAAAAAATAATTGTTTACATGAGAATAAAATGACTGTTCTAAAAGCGTGGTGTGCTTTGTATGACATTTTTAAACTAACTCTGCATTTCGGAATGATACGAGTGAAAGTATAACGATGGATATCGAGCACCCCACGCTTTTAGAACAGCGACATTCATTTTCTCGTCAGTCATTTTTTTCTCATGTTAACAATTTTTTTTCACTTTTAAAAAAGCGTGTTTCTTAGTTTTTAAACTATTAATTTATTAGACTAAAAAACTCAACAACTCTTCAATCATGAGTTGGGTCAGATAACTGCAACAAATTGAAAAGAAAGGCCAAAATCTCTTACAATGACTATTTTTACAGCTTACTAATCTTTCTCTTGGACAGAACATCTTGTATATTCTGCTCGAATTTGCACTGCATGGTTTCTACTCAGTATAGGAATGCAGTAGAATCTCCTGTAAAGTCGAACTTCAATGGAGACGCCAAATAATTCGACTTATGGAGAATTTCGACTTTTATGATTTCGTAAGGAAATATTCGACTTGTAGAGGTTTAGATTCTTTTCTGACTTATCTTATGTCAGAGAGGTAAAATAAATAAAAATTCAAGTGACAGAGGTAATAAACATGTTTATTTGCAAACTTAAAGTTATATTATGTACTACAATAAAAAAATCGAAATAATTCAGAAATAATTCAAATGATCGAGTTGTGTAAGTTGTGAGTTTCAAACATTGTAATATTCGAGTTACAGAGTTGCAAATTTTTCAGTAAAGGAGGGAAATATATACCAAAATGGCTTGTGGGGATTGACTCGTCATTACACAAGAGCATATAGAGGGTTGAAATTTTGAGTCATGGAGGTTTACGACTTATCGAGGTTCGACTTAAAGAGGTTCTACTGTATTACGATTTTCTTTATTATGTGCTAAATATTGAATACAATTACAAATATAAAAATACAACTTTTTAATATAAAATTCCGCTACCAGTTCCTCAAGTTTTTTAGATAATTTCTTGCAATTTCTAGTATCTCAATCTTGTTAAAATGTTCACACCAAAGTATACAAGAACCAGAAAAATTGAATTATTAAATTTTTTTAGTTTGTTTTTTAGCTATCCAAAGATACAAACATGCGCACAACGATTATATGCATTACGTGCCCACAAATACCTATTCAATTCCTTCTATTAGATCACACTCTCCCTATATATATCTTGTTCACATTTCAATCGTTCTTGAAATGCTTCTTATTCCTCCCACTCGAGTTCAAATACATTTTTCAAACTTGTAGTGGATGACACTTGATGTGAATACAGTCTTTCAAATATTAATTCATTCATTACATTTAATTTATTCATTTAATTTATTTTTGATATTTAAGTTGCATGTATCTTAATAGATGGCGCCAGATAAACTTAAAAAAATTAATGAACAAGGTTTATAAAGGTACTTTAATAGAGTGAAAATAAAAGTAGTAATTGACTTAATTTTTTTTTTATAAGATATTACTTTGTTTTTATGGATATTGTTATGAAGCCCATTAAAAGTATTAACAATATGAAACCTACCGGTCTTTCCATCTTTGGGTTCGGCATGTCATCCAGTTCGCAATATCGCAGAGGCCGGAGCGTCCTCTCTATTAATACCATCCCGCAGAAAAATACACACATATCAATAATTTAAGCCTTATTATTTCTAATGAAGTGTATTTAATCTTCCTTTGGGCATGTTAGAAGCTCTTCCAGTCCTCTGAGTTTCATGAAGAAGTGGAGGGGCCTACACGCTGAGGATAGGGCATGGAAAAAGCGCTCGCTCGCACCGAGGCGTTAGGCGACGCGCGTCACGCGACGTTTCACCCTCGGTGGAACGAGTTTATCGTCTTGACGTTCTTTGGGGACGTTCCTGGTGTGCTGTTAAAATACAAGATAACTTGAATGTGCGTGGTTATAAATTTTCGGGTTTTGATAGATTAACCCCTAAGAAAATTCATCCGAAGTCGACAATGTAGCTGTGGGGACTGCTCCTTCCATTATTGTCAACCGTTAAAAAGTGGCAGCTTAATACATGTTGTCGCCATTTCCTGAAATGCAGACCCACGTGAAGACGAGCAACCACAACCACGCCGGAAACCATCGGAAAGTGCATGACGTCACATATCACCCGTGGGTGTAATTCATTTGGGTTAGTGCAGCGTGCTGACCTTTAAAGAATGACCCATAGAATGCTCATGTGAAAAGACTAGCATCTACAGCGTTTAATTTGAACTCCTTCTTTTACAAAGAGGGTCACTTCTGGGGCTTCTTGAGATACGACTAAATGGTACACAAGTTAACTTACCAAATTTGAAGAGTGTACCAAAGTAGTCCCCCCTCTCCAAATTAAGCTGAACTTTTGTAGACGTATTTTTCCTTAAAGATCAAAACAGCCACGCCAATCATTTTAATTCAAGAGAAAATAGCGCTTCAGTCAGCACCTCATCTTTCGGAATGAAAACGCATGACCACGACATTTTTCTTATTAAAAAAAAAAACCAAAAACAACATAGCAAGATCAGTGAATAAAGGTGGACAGATGTTCTATCACTTCTGATGCTTTTGTTTAAGAAATTACCCACTGATCATCCACGTATGAGAAGATGATTCATGGCGGGAAGCATATCCTTATACATTCGCTTCTTTTTCTTGACTTCCGGAAGACTCTGGTGGTGCCAGTTGAGAAAATGCAGACTGTCCCCGCAGGTTGATGGCTGTTAACTGTCCCGTACTTGTTGAAAGAGAAAACGGAATACATTACTTTTTCTTGCTCGTTGTCTTTTCACCGTTGTTGGTTTGGGGGTCACAAAAAAAAAGAGTTCAAAAGTCACAAATTTGACGGTTATAATATTTTTCCCCCAGGTTGTCGTCTATCATTGTCTCAAGAACCGTATTCCAACTGTTTAAAAGCAAAATAAACAACTTTTCCTGGAACAAACTGGAAGGGTCACACCATTACTATAATCTGAACCAATTCATCACCCTTGTGCAGATTAAGATCAATTTTGAATTTAAACTACACTAATGTCCATACCTTCAGATATTAATTCAGAATCACAGAAAGTGAACTCTAGGAAAAATTTCACCTTGTAGAATTATCAGCACACACATCTTGAAGAAGAATATGCAAATTACAAGTGGAAACCACCCAGATAGAAAGCGATAGTGGCACGGTCACAGAGAGTGACGTGTGCAAGAGAGAGGCAGGTGGTATAAGGAATGATGCAGAAACAAAGTAAAATTGTTCACGCAATGCGCTTTAAAGCTCTTTCCAGTGCAACAACCGCATAAGTTATGCACAAAGGAAGCATTTGGATGATTTTTTACATTAC
>BPLR01019388.1:0-135945 GCA_021605095.1 Caerostris extrusa
TTTATTACCGTGATTTGTCACGGAATTTTTTTTTTCTTTTTTCATAACACAATTTCATAGAGGAATACAAAATTCTAAGTGAATCTCATTTAGTTTGTAATACAATATTAATGCTATGTTTCAGAGTCCTACATGTGCAAGGGGAGTATATGATGGATTATATAAAAGATACAATAAATGGCATGAAACATGCTGTCCAAAAATGTAAAATCGAAAAAAAATTACAACTATCAGAAGATAAGCTTTATCAAAGGAATACACACACACTTTACATATAAATATATATATGCATAAATACATACATAGTGGGATAAACGTAAGCAATTTTCTGATTTTGATATAATTCAGAAAAAAATAAGAGGAGACATGAAATTCATACTACAGAGCCACAATATAGGATGTCAGTATTGTAACTAAAAAATGCAGACATTTTGGAACAAACCAGAAAATGGATTTATTGTGACAGAATGGCATTGTTTGGCCATGATGAAGAACAACAAAAACAAAGCCCCTTAGTAGGGATATGACCTCTCCTAACTTTCAAAGGTTTGTCTGACACTCTCTGTTTATACTCAATACCAAATTATCCAACAATAAGAGTTGCCACTCTTCAAGAAGCATTTATTTCAGCTGTCTGGTGTTCTCAGGAGGATAGGATCTTGCTGCCAGGCGTCTCCCCAAAACTCCTACACATATTCTGATGGGATTTAAATCAACGGAATACGCTGGCCAATCCATTTTCAGATATCCTCACTTTCTAAGAAGATCCTCAACAGTAGAAGTCCTGTGTGGATGTTCATTGTCGTCCCGCAAAAATAAAGTCTGGACCAATGTCACCTCGGAACAGACAAACATGTGGGAAGATAATTTCATTGCAGTAATGATCTCCTGTAGTGAACCGCTGACGAAAATATGTTTAATAGACTTCCATTCAACATAATGCCTTTCGCACAAGAACTCCCAGGACCACCTCAACTGTCTCTTTCCCCGGATGTTAGTGAGATTATACAGTGTCCCTACCTCCCGCCCATATCAACTGACGCTTAAAATCGTTGCTGAGATTGACGACTCTCATCAGTAAACAAAAACGAGATTCTATTGATGAGATGTCTAGTATTTAAGTTCTTGGCACCACTACTACTACACCACACCACATCACTGTGTCTAGAGCTGAGTTGCCCCTATACAGTTTGGGAATGATGTGGGTTCTTGACACCACTGTAAACGGGTCTCCGATAAGCTGTTAATGGCATGCAGCATTTAGGACGATTGGTGAATAGGTTACCATTATACAGACGTCTGGCCACGGTAAATTGGACACCCATCTTCCGGTTACCGTACTCTGTTGCCGAGTGATGTTGCCTGATGTCTGGTTCCGGCCTCCGCCTGCAGAACGATATACCGGCCATCACTTGCCGCTTGCTTGACCTCGGCCGTCCACTGTCAACCTTGCCCTTACAGCTGCACATGCCATTTTTGAAGGTTTTCCAAGCTTTTGAAACTACACTTTTTGTCAATTCCAAACTCTTGTGCAACACTCGTCAAACTATCCCTTCTTCAAGGTTGCCGATTCATTCTACCACATGTAAAGGCCTCTGATGGTTTCTTGTAGCCATTATGAGCATACGATTTACCTTACACCTGATGCAGAGAATGTCTGGAAATGCATCCCTCTTCCTCCCTTTTTAAGTTGTCTTGGCATCGAACGTTCCACGCGTTTGCGTGCAGTGACGTCCCTTCTGATGTCAACCGTACTGATATTTGCAAATGCATCACTTTTCTACTGAGGTGCCTTTTCACTGTACTAGTCATAAAAAAAGCCCTTTTCAACAATTTCATGGTTGTATGTTGAAAAATGCATTTGCTTAAGTTATGCACGCTAATGTATATATATATACATTATATATATAATAGTGTGCATAATATTCTTTTTTGACTTTATATACATCAAAATTTACATGCAAAAAACGTAAGTTGATCAAAAAGAAAATGTATAATTATATATATATATATATATATATTTACATATATATTTATATATATGTATATTTATATATATATATATCCTTTTCGTTTTTGCAGCTTAAATTTTGATGTATCCATGTATATATATAAGCTGCAAAAACGAAAAAGTTTATCAAAAAGAAAATGTATAATTATTCAAAAACAGGAAAGTTGAAAAGCAAGTTGTTCAGGAGGTCAGTTAAACACCCATAAGAAACTATTTTGCTGTATTGTAGATATCTTTATGAACGAATGCGTACCTTTAAAAGCTATTCATCATGTTATAGGTACGGGTACGATAATTGAATCAAGTCAAAATTTAAGATTCAAATTTCACAATTTAAAATTCAAATTCAATACTTGAATTTCAAATGTAAATAATGAGAGACGTTTCGCAACAAATCAAAAGAAGAAAAAAGAACCCTCTCCGAAATCTTCAAAGAGCGAGTCATGAAGATAATTCGGATTCAAAACTCTTTCTGGTTCCAGAAATAACTCCGGTCATTAGTTGTGATTTTCATTCATGCACTTTCACTTGTGCTTTTGAAAAGCGCCGAGAGAGTGAAAGTCGGGGCACCCCAGGGAACGTGACTCTAGGACGCGCACTCCAACACGCACACCAACTTCAACTCAAAAAGAGGAAAGCAAACACTCCAGTCCGCACTTGATGTTCGTGGGGAAGGGGAACCATTTGCTTTAGATTAAGGATCAGAACCATCATGGGCGAGGTGCTTTTTTCTTTTTTTTTTTTTTTTTAACTCTTGTTGTCGGAATTCATCAGAGAAATGTTTTGTTGTTCGACGGATAAGAGTTTGTAGTGTCAGTGATTCGTATCAATATTTTGAAGTATGAGATTCTGAAAGTGTACAATACAATGATCTGAAGCAGGGGTGGCCTAACCGCGGCCCCCTTGAACATTTTTCCAGCCTGTGAAATGTATCACACTTTTACAAAATATATTTATTTTGCAATGGACAAGGTAGGGAAAACCAATGTATTAAAAATTACACTATATGTGCATCCCTATATTCAAAAAATGAACTGTCGAAATGAGAAGAAATGAACTTAATAATTTTAAAATAATATTCTTGCGAATATAGGACAGATTTTGCCTGTTTTTATTGATGAGTGTACAGTTATGAGTTCGCAGAATAATTAAAATATATTCTGTGTACTTATGGTGCGCGCATCTTGGAACATCTAATATAACAGGTTTCATGTTTCACTTTAAGAGACCTCAATTACGTAATACTAAACACAAAAATAATAACTTATTGTGTTTCAATTTTCACTCCAAAACATGTTTATAGTGGATTTAAATCTAATAGAGGGATATATAATTTTAGATGCGGCCAGCGGAATTGGTGAGTGGAACGCAAGATCATTTGTGTTGGCCAACCCTGATCTAAAGAGAATTTTGACAATCAAGTTTTCCTTTTTAGGATTTTTTGCAAAAAATTATATTAGTATAGCTTTTTTTGAAATTTATTTGAACGGATTTTTATAGATTGAAATTAAAACTTTTCGAATTTTTAAATAAAGAATACGTTTTTAGATAGGTCGTCTTATTTGAGACAGAATCCAAAAAGGGGCAAAAAATCAGTAACGGGGTCGTTTTTAATGCCGCCAATCAAAGCCGTTAATACCGAAAAGCTGCCTTCCCTACTAATGACAAACATTAGTGATAAAAATGTAACATGAAATTTGTGATCAGTAGCGCCGATGTTATTAGAAGAAAGACTATTAAGTTATTAGCAGCCTTGATTGATTTCGATGGGAATTATTAACTCTATGTAATTTATTTAATAATTACATTCAATTTAATAATTACAAGTAAATTAAATCCATTCAAAAGATTGGTTCTAGATATTTACATTTAAAGTTTTTGTACTAAAAACTTTCATTGTTGACTTGATATGTGCTATTTGTTATTCGTATGCTTTGTGACTTTTCTAGCAATTTGTTCAAGTATATTCGATGTAAAGTGGATGAAAGCAGATAGAATGATTACAATTAAATTAGATTTCAAAAGATACATCGGTCAAAATTTTATGTTTTTTCTTTTGTATCATTGTTAGAAAAAAAAAATAAAAAAGTAATAAAATTATATACCGGTTTTGCTTTATGTATCAGATACATCAATACATAATTGTTTATTTAATTTAGAATATGTGTTTATTTCCATTATTCCTTTTACGACTTTATTGTAAAGCTTAAAAAGGTGGTTGGTTTATTTGCATTTAAAATTGATTTTCTACCAGAAAAATGAGTCGAGTTCTACCATTCAGATTTGCAAGCATTTTTACAACTTACCATTTGTATTCATTGAGAGCAAAAAGAAAAATTGAAACTAAATGAGAAAAAAAAAAAATTGCATTTGCGAAAATAAATTTACAAACGGAATGACGGTTAATAAAGGTTATTTTCACATTCGTCACGAAACATTTATATTCGGATGTTTACGCAGCCAAAAATCGAATTCGAATCAAATATTCAAAGAACAATTTAATATATTAAGTTCAAATATTTTATATTTTATGTAAATTAGCGATACAATCAGCTGTAAATTTCTTTGCTATCCTTTTGATGTCCACCAGCGTTGCAAAAGAAATAAATCTTAAATAAATATTTATCTAAATTCAATTCATTTACAAGATCATCCTATAAGATGTACGTTCATTCAATGTTAAAGGATGAACAATCAAATTTATAATTATGGTGCTTTTATTTTTGACATAAAAAAATGATTTCTTTCTGACACTAATATACCTTCCTTAGTTTCACGACAAACATCGTCCGGGCAGGTGAAATGGATTCTATGAATTACAGAATGGATGAATGGATGACGCTGATACTTTTGACTCCGAAAATATTCATGACTATTTAAGCACAGACGACGTTTTTTTGATACATTTCACCCTTCATCCCCAAATAAATCACTCAGCCTTTCATCCCCCCTCCCCCATGCCTATTCAACCCTTCAAGAAATCAAAGAAATGCTGAGGAATGTAACTTAGTAACCTAATTATAGATGGGACTCTCGTTTGGGTGACATTAGTGAAACACCTTAGGTGTGTTTAGAAAGTGTATCATTTATGTCTTTTTTTATTTTTAATGTTACTGTTATTTTCAATTTACTGTTAATTTTACTGTTACTGTATATAAATTGAATAAAATGAGCAACATTTAAACAAAAACACATAAATTATTCCTTAAGTTCATCATCATCATCATCAATAGCACGACAGCCCAGAGTGGGGCCAAGGCTTCCCTTTGAAGAGACTTCCATGCATTCCTCTGGGTGACAAGGGTCCTCAATTCTTAACTTTTAGTAGAGCAAAGACTTTTATCAACTACGTCTCTTCATCGCAACTTGGCTCGTCATCTTCCTCTTTGTCCCCGTGGCCTTGCCAAAACGAGCCTCTTTCCTTCTAAATAAATGAACAGCCCAGTTTAATCTATTGATCTTAATAAATTTTATAATATCTGGGTCTTTATAGCATTTATATATGTCTGCGTTGTACCGTCTTCTCCAACAATCACTTTCCCTAACACCTCCAAGAATAGCCCTCAAAATCTTCCTCTCAAATATACCTAAATAGGCCTCATCAGTCCAAGTCTGAATAGGCCTCATCAGTCCAAGTCTGAATAGGCCTCATAGTCCTCAAGTCCAAGTTTCAAGGCCATACACTAAAATAGGTCTAATAAGGGTTTTATATAACATGAATTTAATTTTTCTGCTTATGAACTGTGATTGAAACAGATTTCTTAACCCAAAAAAAGACCTTATTGGCAGATACAAATCTGTTTTTATTTCAGGTAAGATATTATTTTGGCAATTCATTTCTGATATTAAGTATTTAAAACTAGGCACAGATTCAAAGTGTAAGTGCCTAAGAAAATATTGGGTGTATCCTGACAAACATTTCTTGAGGAAAGCATATATTTCTTTTTTTTCTCCTGGTTTATGTTTTGAGGCAAAGCTCTTGCAGCTAATTCAAAAGCTCGAAAAGCTTCCTATTCCTTAAGTTACTCTAAAGTAAAAAAGTTTGAATGCTGATAAGCTGATGAAATTTTAAGAAGCATCAATGAAGATTGGACATATTCGTTTCATTGATAGAACAAACACGATAAGCATTTACCTTTTCTTAACGCCGATAATAAAAACCAAAAACCAGCGAATAAGACTAGGGATCAGTGCCTTTTTTAAGCGTTCGTTCACTATCCTTAGTAGATGAACTTGAAATCTGATGAGTGAAATCAAGTTTTTTTTTTCGTATGATTTTACTTATGGGATTTAAGAGTATCAGAAGTGTGAGGAGGAACACTTTCCCAGCGACTTTCTCCTTTCTTTTGTCCGCGTAATCGGCTTTGCTCTCAATGTCGTCCTTGTGCACTTTTCTCAGAGAATAAATTTTCCTCGTCTCGCTGCTCTTTTTCTTTTCTCCCTCTTCTAATGTCCTTTTCTCTCATTCATACATAAATGCGCTCCCTTTTCACACGTCGCGTGACCTTCGCTAATTACGCCATTCATTCTTTGACCGAATGTTTCTATCCTCATACATAATTCGAAATTGCAATTGTGTCATTCGCCAGTTTTTATGTACGCAGCAAATGAAACCCGGTGTTTGGGACTGAGTGAGTTCTTGAATTTTATTTTCCGAATTTGGAATTCATGTTTAGTTGTCATAGATGTTTAGAACATCTATCTTCCCTTAAATAATATCTAACTTAACACTATGCATGATGGATAGGATAAAAGAAGAAAAAAAAAAAAAACCGTATGTATTTATTACTACAAACTACAGATCATGGAATTCATGGATCAGGATATTTATTTTTGTATGATTTTAAGAGAAACTAGATGAAAACAATGTGTATCTGATATTTACTGTAACACTGAATCAGTTAAGTAATTTTAATTTTTGTGCGATTTTAAGAGAGAATAAATGGAAAAACAAATTGTCATCTGCTGGGCCAGTATACAGGTTAATCATTAATTGAATAGCAAACCCAATGTAAAAGTAAGACGAAAAAAAAAAGAGATTTTGAAGCAGGCATCGAGTTACGTTTCCCCAATTCTTGATGCACCTAAAAAAACCGGAAAAGTTGCAAAAAGGTGCAATGACGGCTGGACCCTATCAAGATTATGAAGAACGATATATCCCTCTTAGCAGAAGAGGCACCCTGAGATCAGCAGCTCACACCATTGAAGCTCTCAAATGTGCATTATTCGAATTCTACAAACACCATCAAACCATTTCTTGCAGAAAAGAATAAGAAAGATGGCGTAGAATTTTGTCTGTCAAAAGAATTTTCTGGTGGAAAGTTTAAAGATTATATTCATATTGCTGAAACTATCTGAACACTCAAAATAAAAATTAGGAGTAACATTTTAAATTATTATTTAATCTTTATATATATATAAATCTTCTGTACGTGTGTTTGCCACTGAACTCCTCTAAACGGCTGGACCGATTTGGATGAAATTTTTCAGTTTTGAGAGTGAGTTGACAAAACATGGAGAATGTTTTTATACTATCCACTTACTTGCAGAATATCAACTTCTATACCGTTTAGCCCATCGCTATGTAAATGGGTAATTATATGTATTGGAGTATGGAAAATAGGTTCGCGCTATCCACTTTAGTGCTACTTGACACCAGAGGGTGCTGCAGCAGTTCATCTTATAGACCGTTCAAACGATATCCATGAAAATGATATCGTTTGAACAGATAGTATTCTGCAGGTGTATTGGAACATGGAGAATATATTCGCTTTATGTAATTTTCTACATTGCATTATTATTATTTTTTTTATAGTAAATGCTGCTTTTTGTATTTATTTTCTTATACTACTATTATTATGGGACAGAGGGAGCAACATTTATTTCACAAAATTTTTTTCTCACGCAAGTGAAACAAGTTTGTTACTTAAGTATTATATCTCACCTACTTATATGTAAGGGGGAAAAAAATGAAAGATTACATTGTAGCCTGTAATTCATGCTAGCACGTTTGTCATAATCGTTTGAAAATAATTTTGTGGCCATGGAAAATATTTGAATTTTTGGGGTTTTTTATGTTTGATTTTTTTAATATTTTTATTGTCATTTGTAAACATTCTTCTAGCAGCTCGCATCCGTTCAACTCATTGGTTTGTGAGGATTACTGTATAACTTAACAACAAATAATAGCATGATCGGCTGAATTTTAACATGTTTATTGCGTCATGATTGTTTTTTTTTTTTTTTACAGACGTAAGTGATCCTTTTTATTGCCACTATTCTTGTCAATCAAAAAACAAAGGACCCCAGAAAGACGTTCCGTCTTCAGGGCAGGAAGAATCTCCAGTTTCCGTTTCGCGAAGCAAGATTTCGATGCTTCCCGCCACCAGAGATACTCTGGAGCAAAAACACTCGTCCAAAATAACACTCGACACTTCATTGGCGACGTCAGGGCTGTCACCCAAAAAGAACGAGCTGCGACAGCCCGGGGTTGGGGAAGGGCGGTCCTCAGTCGACACTCGAGCTCACCTGTCACCAACCCTTTGCTTCTCGTTTGGCACGACCCTACAGAAAAATATCAACCCGGCAAACGCTGGCAAAGCACTCGGGTCTAAAAGTGACACATTCTGCAAGATCTCCAAATGGGCTGTCAGTTGAAAGGACATGGAGCTAATTTCAAGGACAAAGGAAGGTCTCCGCGTCCTAACTAAAAATACAGATGAAGATTTTAAGGCCACAAAACATTCAAAATAAGTTGCTGAATCCAAGTAGTCAAAAACATATTTAATTTCGATAGTCAAAGACAAATAAATTAGCAAATTTTGCTAATTATTGTAAATTTTGTAACATAACGTTTCATATTTCAAATAAATATGAGCAGTCTATAAACCAATAATATATATATTTTTTTAAGTAATGTATTCAATCAATACAAATTTCAGTACAGACGCATCAAAAACGCAATTCTTGGGATAGACTGCAACCAATGATAATTATGTTTCAACTAATGAAATACCATAAAATCCAATACATGTTTTATTGAATAAACACCCTAAGGATAAAATATAAACCATTGCCTCTTTTATGATTTAGTTACAGGCAAAAACAACCAGTACTCGTGCCTATACTAGGGTGCAAATACCAGTACTAGTGCAATAGTGTATTCACCAGGGGTGCACAAATCACTACTTTTATATCATTATGTCACAGTCACAAGCAGAGGCAACTAGTACACATATTTAGTGCAGTGTACAAATCCTTGTCAGTTTTATATCGCCCTGTTGCGATTACAGGCAAGACGACGAAACCAATCGATGGCAATAATCAGACCTGGACATCCCCGCGACACAGCCCCTCCCCGTACTGAAGTGCCGTTCTCACGGTCCGTGTAATCCCCTCTTCCGTTGTCTTTAGCCCTGAATGGGCTCCTGCCCGCAGAATGAAGTGCACCTATTCGTGAGGGGTCTCTCAGCAGATGGCGCGTGCCGCGAGGGAAAGGGGGTCCACGTGTCCGGGCACGCGACCCGCACTCGCACCCTCCCGCCTCGGACACGCACCCGGATTCGGTAGCAGATGGGCCACCCCCTCGGAGAACATCGCGATTTTGTACATTTAACAAAGTCATCGATGACATCTATTCTCGTCATTCGAAATCATCTCGTGATGGTACAGTGCCATAGCGCAAAGGAGGAAACTCCACATTTAAATAAGTAGACATACTTATTTAAATCTATTTGGCAGAACGTTGCAAAATTTCTTTTTAAATGCATCATTTCTTTTTTTCTTCCATTTGAAAACAAAAATTTAATTTAGACTAATTAATGTACTTGAATCCGTGTGACTTGGCAGTTTGCCAAGAATCGAGGGGTCCAACTGTAATGGATCACTTACGACAAGTAGTGTTTCCGGACTTGGAGTAAACAATTGTTTCGTCTAATTTTCATACAGAAACATTTTAATTGAGAACATTTTTAAGACATGAAATTCAAATTCTTAAGTTTACTTAAACATTCTTTCAGTTTAAAATGATTTTTTTTTTTTTTTTCATAATCTATTTTTTAATGAAATATTTAAGTTTTCAAGTCACATTTCGCTCCATGTATTCTCTTGACACACAATGTGCAATATTATTCATAAATGACAAAAAGTCGACACTACTGATGCGATACATTCCAAGATTCAATGTGGTGATTTTACGAGAATCTTTTATCTAAATCTGTTCTCTGAATGTATGAATCATTCAACACCTTTCTAATTAATTATTATTTTTTAATTTAAAAAACACACAATGGCCTTTCATTTGAATAATGCAGCAGACTTAATAACATACAGAAGTAGCCCTCCTAAAAATTTAATTTTATGTCTGTGTTCTCTTCAATAGTAACTGGTGACTTAATAACTGATGCTTGTCAATATTTTTGCATTAAATGTTCACTGGACATGACTGAATAAAATAAATAAATGGTTATATGTGTAAGAGAACTTATAATATTCACCAAGAATATTTGAAATAACACCTGTTTCAAAACTCATTTTTGCGCCATTCATGATCGTGAATAAGACATATAAAAAATGTAATCTACCCACGAACAAAAGCCCTTATTATTATTAAAAAAATATTTATATAAACATGTGTAGTGTAGACTCTTACTTTTCAAAGAAGTATATCCTCTCATTTTAACTGTGCACGTTTCGAATCCTTAAAAATAGTGCTCCAGAATTCCTGCAATGAAGGGAATGTGTCGCCAAATGAGTAACCCTTTTCAATCAATTCCGGCAACCCTGGATCGAAGCGGCATCTATGTATCCCGGATAGGAAGGAACATATCAACACGTGTCTCAGCATTGTCCGATTTTGACTCCTCTCAACTCGAATTCGAACCCTCACCCCCTTTTCCGTGTTCGAATCAGTAATGAATGGCATGGATTTCCACGCGTAAGCTCTAAGCTGCGCAATAGCGGATTTGGAGATTGGATGGAGGAGCGACTCATGCGATGTTTTCGAGAATCCTGTTAGTCCGGAATCAGGCGTTAGAGCGAGAGAAAGCTTGGCGTGCATTGTACTTCGATTCGCTGTAGCAGATTTAATGATCTATAAGGATTTGTCGTCCCTGTGCACAATACATGAATTTTTTTCACAATGAAATAAATTTATATGGAGTTTTACCCGTATGCATTAAATAATAATAACTGACAATTGTATAACGATGTCGCAAGATGAAATTTTTCCAAATTGTACAGACTCCTGTTGTTCTCTGTTTTGCTTCCATGATTGCAATGAATTCTGTGCTTTCTACTGGAATAACTGAAATTTTTCGGAAACTGGTATCGTTCATGCTTACTGTTTCATTATTATTTTAAATTCATTACCATTTTTAACATCTCTACAAACCAGACATCATAATTGGAATGATGACTTAATTTCAATAACTTCATAACGATGGAAATGATGGGTTAATATCAATGGCATCATAATTGGAATGATGGCTTAATTTCAATGACATCATAACGATAGAAATGATGGCTTATTATCAATGATATCATAATTGGAATGCTGACTTAATTTCAATGACATCATAATAATGGAAATGCTGCCATCATAATAATTTTTCTTGCCATGCTTCGCTTACGAATGGCATAAAGTTATTATTTGGCTTTTTCTGATCGTGTATTTTTAACCAGAAAGAAAGTTTAAACTTCCACGTGTTTATTTTAAATGGAGCCAGAAAGCATTTTTAAACACTGTACAAAAACGTTGATATTTATAAGACGTCTTCAATATCGTAAAATAATAAAGGAATAATGTTATATCCAATTACATTAAGATAATTGTACAGGAATGAAGCAAATATAACATTTAAACTTCCACGTAATTATTTTCAATGAAATCAGAAAGCATTATGAAAAAAATTGTGCAAAAATGTCATGTATCTTCAATGATAACAAGACGGTCATCAAACGCTACGTGAATATTATTTAATTAAATTATACTAAAAATTGTGCAAGAATTTTAATGGATTTTTAGTTGAACCCTATTAAAAAGTCATAAAGCAGGTCGTTATTTCATGTTAAAGTTGCCATTTTATCGTCGCGACATTATGGTAATTTTCAACTAATTCATTTATTTATTTATTTCAATTTTTTATCAGAATAAAAACGCATGAAGATTGACGATAGGTTGTCCTTTTATCCTGGGTAGAGAATGTTCCATGTTTTCGATGGGCTGCTTGATACCTCCGAGAATAAATAACGCCTTACAATGGCACATCATTTGTTCATTTTGTGAGAATCGGATTACACATTTTTATTTATTTATGTTTTTAACAAGGTTATAATAACTGAGTCGTCAAACGCATGGACCAATGCCAAATCCATCCACTTCTCTCATTACATAGGTTGATAAATAGATTACAATAAAACCAAAAAACAAAAAATTGTACCACACCAACCCGTGATTAATAATTTTATTTAATTGCTAAAGCTAAATGGAATGCCCACGAGGGGTTTTTATAATAAACATCTGCTTCAACAAGTCTAATGAAACGTTGGCGGTGAGGATTGTTTCCTTGATGAAAAACTGTCGGACAACTTTGGACCAAAGATTAACTTCAGTACACTAACCTGTGCCGATTCTCCGATCCCCCAAATACAAAGGTTTTAGACACCTTTGAGCAGACATGAAAGATTCAAAGACATCAGAAAAACAAATGCGATTTAAGTCATCGCTTCCCATCATTCCCATCATCATCAATCAAGTATAACAGCCCAGAGTGGGTCAAGGCTTTCCTTTGAAGATATTCACATGCATTTCTCTGGGTGGCAAGGGTCCGATTCTTAACACCTCGTACAGCAAAATAATTCTCAACTGCGTCTATCCATCTCAACCTACCTCCTCTTCCTCTTTGTCCTGTGGCTTTGCCAAAAACGAGTTCTTGTAAAGGGTTTAAATCATTCATTCTAAATACAGGAGCAGTCAGTTTAATCTATTGATCTTAATACATTTTATAATACCTGGGTCTTTATAGCATTTATATATTTCAGTGTTGTACCGTCTTCTCCAAAATCACTTTCTCTAACAACTCCAAGAATAGCCCTTAAAATCTTCCGCTCAAATAGACTCAAATGAGACTCGTCAGTTCTTGCGAAAGTCCAAGTCTCAGAACCATAGACCAAAATAGGTCTATTAAGGTAGTATTTTAGGTAATTAGTAAGATATTTTATAGGTCTATTTTTCTGCTTATGAACTGTGTTTAAAACAGATTTCTTAACCCCAAAAAAGGCCTTATTGGCAACTCAATTCTGATTTTTTATTTCAGGTAAAGATATTCCACATCCATTCTGTTCAGGTTTATTGCACACACACACAAATTTGAAAGCAAATTATTTAATGATACCAAATTGCATTTTTTTTTCATTCGACAGTATTTTTGTAATAAATTTTTATAATCAGGACCAGACGTAGTACTCGCCTTGTATATTCACTACAAATTGCTTTTAGGACTATACATGTGGGGATTAACATTTTATTCTTCGCATACATGAGGCAGACTATTGACAAATAAATAAAAATAGAAAATTTTTGGAATATGACATAGAGCAAGATAATGCATATGATCCTATTTATAGTTTAAAAATAAATATATTTCAATAATATGGATCAATATGGGTAAATAACTTCATCCGATATTTCCTTGTCATGTATTTTTTTAAAAAACTATTCTTAGGAAGTTTAATTCATTTCAATGTTTTACTATTGGCATACTGCATTTCTTAGTAGCGTTTGCAATGCTAAAATGAATATTTGTGATTTTCAGTACAATTGCTATTTTAAGCACACATACTCAATACAACCCCATAAAACAGTTTAAAAATTCTATAAAAGTATTTTTAAGAAATTCTGTGTGGTTCAAAGTCTTAAAGAGTAGATTTTAAAGATAGAGTTTCATGTTGACAACGAGGGCAGCTCAGCTCGAATCCACTGCGCTGCAGTTAGAAACAAGAAGACTTAATGGTGATTGTGTCAGCACATGCAAGCTTCTCGCAGTGACAGTCAGGTGGCATGGCGGAAGTTTCTTTTTACCCTATACGATATGCAAATACGTAGTCAAAATGAAATTCTCCAAATCTACCGTCGGCATGACACATTTACGTGGTATATAAGCATCCCTAATAAATAAATAAATAAAATAAAAAAATAAAATAAAAAAAAAAGAAAAGAAATAAATAAAAATAAAAAATAAAATAAAATAAAAATAAAAAAATATTTTGTTTATATTTGAATTTTTACTACGGATAGTGTCTTGACTTTGGAATCTGATGATTCATTCGATTATCTTTAAAAAGGATATAAAAAATATCTAAAACCTGACTTGGAAAAGTTAAGATTATAGTGTTTTTCTAAGACACTATTAAAAGGATATACTGAAATAAAAATTATTTTACACACGGAAACAATTTAAAACGGTATAACAAAATCTTAACTGTCTTTTCTAAAATCATAACTGTTTTATGGCACACGCGCCAAGATAGCTAAAAAAAGAAAAATAAAAAAAATAAAAATTATCACACTTTTACAAGTACATAGAGAATACAACAAAAGAAGAAAAAAAAATCCCATGTGAGTGTATCAAACATCTGACAGTGCAGCATCATTAATCAAATGCGGTTTCAAGATCATATCCGTCTGTTATCCGCTCTCTTCGATTCACTTCGATATCGGGAAAGGGAGAGGGTGGGGGAGAAAAAGAACACGTTTCTTTGCCTGTCAAAACGCACGAAATCAATTTATCGATCTACGCAGGTGATAATATGGAGATATATTCCTCCCCTCCCCTACTTCCTCCCCCCTCGACCGTTACTACCCAGAACAGAGGGCGTTTTGTGAGGCAAATTACAGGAAACGCATCACGATCGTAAACAATTGTGACACCTGCGCAAACCATTCTCTCTTCGTTGGATACATTTTTGCATCTGCTAGCACTTTTGGGGGAGGATTTTAAGATATTTCGCTTCTGTTGCCGAATCTCTTTATTAAGTAGAGAATATTTATTAAGCTGCAGGGAAAGAGGGAAATAGTATCATCTTTCCCCGTGCCAGAATGCCACCGAAATGATACCGAATGCCATTCGAATTGAGTTGTTCTATTCGCATCGCATTCGAGGATAATTCTTTGAAAAAAAACCGCAAGTGGATTTCAATTTTTTTAATGTAATTTTTCGTAAATGAATGTTTAAAAGTAATTTTTTTCATGTAGGTGAATTTTTAAATTTAATTTTTTTAAACATCGTATATGTTGTTGTTCTAATGCAGCTGGTAATACAGAGACAGCTATCTTTATGCCATAAGCAAGGACTACAGCTGTTACTCGTTGAACACTACCCAGAGGGCACGTGTAGCTTGCATATAGGCTACGGACGCGAGTCACACTACCCCCACGACGCTCTACGATGAGACCGAGACCTACTGTTTAAAGTGGATTCGAACCACTACAAACATCCATGGCACCGCCGGGACTCCTGTGGTACCGAGCGCCAGAGGAATAGCCACTCGGCCATTGGGCCCCTTCATTGTATATGAGATGGTAAAACAAATATTCAGATAACAAGGGAAAGTATATCATGAATGTTCCAGTTCTTGACCAATAGGAACAAATAGACACTCAAATATTAATATATATATATTTGATTAAACATTTTCTAATATATTCAAAACTTGTATACATAATTGACATTATTCATCTTACAAAATATGATACGTTTCATTTCATTAAAAAAATATCAAGAAGGATTTAACAAAACAGGAATTCCAAAATATTTAGAAGAAAAAAAAAAAAAAATGTTCAATCAACACAATCTGACCCCAATCAATTAATTTTTCAAATGTTTACGAAATTAGTCAATGCAATTTCTTGTTACGAAAACAACTAGATGAAATAAAAACCAAAAATCAAATTCTATATATTAAAATATATAGAATTTAATTATAATACAAATATTTCAAAGAATGAATACTTGAAAAAATAAAAATCAAACACTGGGTATATGAAAACATTAAATTCTATATGTGAAAATTAAAATAAATAAATCAAACAAATAAATAACAGTTATCAAGCTACCAGCCATCAATAACCATGAAGGGTGTCAGTATAAAAGATGGCGGTAGGACCTGCAACGTTTAAATTTACGTATGGAAAGGAAAAAAAAAAAAAGAATCTGTCAAGTGATAAAAATATATTAATTAAATTATAGTGTTTAACCAAAAAACGTCAGTAAATAACACCCACTATCTACTACAACAAAAAAGGTGGAAAATATATTTATATATCTTGTTCAAATTTTCAATCGTTCATAAAATACTTTTTATTCGTCCACTCAAGTTCAAATACATTTTTTTTAACTTGTAGTGGATGTCATTTGAAGTTAATACAGTCTTTTCAAATATTAATTCAGTAATTTTAAATTTAATTAAATAATTTTAGTTTTTTTTTTTGTTTTTCGATTTAAGTTGCATGTATCTACCAATAGATGGCACCAGATAAACTGAAAAAAAGAATGAAAAAATTTGCAAAGGATAATAGTGAAAAAAAAAGTAGAATTGACTTTAAAAAATTTTTTTTTTTTTTTTATGTTACTTGTTTATAATCATTGTTCAGATTAAAAATTTAATCATTCAATTAAAAAATAAACTAATATTAAAACTAAAATAAAAACGTCATTGCTTTCATATACTTTTTTGCATATTTAGAATAATAAAGACAGGAAACTTCACGAAAATCTCAACATTTAAAAGAAATTTATGGTTGAATGTGGAGCCGGCTTCGTCAGTATTTTGGGACGTGGATTGCATAGGCATGCACTGAAATATTCATTAGACATTTTACGCATTAATTTGTTAATTTCTTTAAAATTCAAGTCAAGTTCCTTTTTTAAAGTCGTGTAATGACCAAAAATTAAAAAATAAAAAATTACCAATTTTGAAACGTTCATGTTTTCAATTTTAAAAATTATTCAATGGAAGAGCTTAAAAATTATTTTTGGTTTTTATACATATTCATACAAATTGTAAATCGCCAGCTCCATCTAGTGATAATCAATTACTAAAACCAGATTATTCAAGATTATAATCGCACACACAAAAACAGGATAAGAATATCTCAGGAATCAGCATAATAATGGATGTCCGCTTTTCCGGTTGGTTTTTATGAGAACTGACTAATGACCTTGAAATTTTTTTTGTCCCCCTCCCTCTCATGAAATCAAGATATTTCCATGCGATTACAGTTATCAGAAAGCAGTTTATCAGTAAACGAAATATGAATAAAAAGCAGTTGCCTTAATTGATTCAGTAAGCAAGTCAAGACGCGGATGGCTTTGTAATGTAATATGTTATAATTTCATTTAATCAAGGTTTCTTAACAGAAGGGTATCAGTTATCGTGATGAATTTTTAATCTGGATCATTCCATTTTTGATAATTTAATCAAACAAAAATTAATCTTTCTCTTTTTTTTTTTAATATATTCTAAAACAACAATACAAAAAAAAAAGTACGAAATGATTAAATAAGTTTTAAATACTTTATTTCACCAGTAAAACACGAAAAAAAGGATTTTTATTGATGTTTACATACATAAAAATCAACTTTTATGCGTGTAAAAAAATTTTCTTCTGCACCCCAGTTATCTTTTCTCCCCCTACACTGTTGGCCAAACGGGTAGATCTTTAAGTAAACAAGTTCTTTTTAACGAGATATTCTTCTCAAGACCCTTTTTTTGGACTTAACAGTCTTAACATGGCACAAGAAGGCATTATCTACTCTTTTGACACTGGTTTAACAAATTCCACGCTTTTTCTTTCTTTTTTTTTCCCCTTTAGCCTTTTTTTTTTTTTCTTCTACTTTTTTGCGGGTCGTTTTCTAATAAATTACTACCCCTTAAGAAAAAAGGAGAGGGGGGGGAGGATTGCAACAGAAGAGAAATATCGTCTGCTTGTTTGGTTACTGTGGATGTTTCTTTTTCTGAAGTTGCTCATGGACAACTCCGTGGGAGGTCTTAGGTGAAAAAAGCCGACGGAGGCGATTTACGGCGACAGAAATTGTCTCGACTGCATGCAAATCCCAAAGCGCGGTGTTTTGCATAAACTTGTCGTACGTGTGGATTACAGTTCTCAATTAGGTATTGTTAAAAACCGGCATGGTTACGGATACATAGAATGTTTTGTAAGCTTCAAAAAAATGCAACCATTTTGGCGAATGTCTCATTTTATTTATTTATTATTATTTTTTTTAAATTGTTTTTATTCTATTACCAGCAATGACACAAATACAACTACTTCATGCAAAAGCTACTAATCTACAAGAAGGTGGCAAATTCAGTTGTTTGCTGTTTTTAATCGCTACTAACAATTAAAGATGGTGAATCTATTAGAACATCTTTCTATACGTTTAACCGCTCTAAATCTACTAGTTTTACTGCTCAATAAATAAAATATTGAAATGGAAAGCAAAATTAAAAATTTAGTTTAAGTGTGATGGCAACAAATCCAATTACTTCTTGCAAAAAAGTTACTAATCTGTAAGAAGAAAACAGTTCATTTTGCTTAGCTGTTTCTTCTGATCTTTTTTCTACTAGCAATTAAGATGCTGAATGTTAGAATGTTTCTGCATATCTACAAAACGACGGCAATTTTTGCCCACTTCAAATCTCCTACTAGTTTTAAGCGGCCTAGTGGCCAATTAGCTAGCGCTCTAGCAGTTGGTACCACTGTCTTCATGTTTGAATCCTGGCTGTTTGTCTGTTTGTTAGTGGTTCCGAATCTACTTTAAAATGTAGGTCCTGGTCTGTTTAGCCCTCGTGTGCACAAGATGATCGTAGAGCGACAAATCGAATCAAACCTACTAGTTTCCCATGCTCAATTAAATAGAATATCACATTGAGTAAAATTCTATTATGACGTGCGAATAGCTGAGAAAACAATTTATAGCTGTTTAACCAAAGGAAATGGACGTTAAGTTTTTTTTTTTTTTAAATAAGGTTCGGTAAGTGCATTGACATCATTTAAGAACGTAATATGTTCTTTTGATGGATTTTTAATTTTGCAAGGATTTTTTTATTTTTGAAATTCATTTTAATTTTGGTTAACTTCGACACCGAAAATATTTTTAATACTTTTTTTTAATAAATTTTTAAAAATGAAAATTTATGAGTACATATAAGTTTAAAACCAATGTTTTTAATAATAATAACATATTTTAAATTGTAAAATCACAAGGTCATAGTAGTAAACTGAATTTTCAAAATATATATAAAATAAGGTAAAAGGTGGAAAAAATAAATGCTTGTTATAAATGTGAATTTCATTTTGGAGCTTTTCTGAGTATTAATATTTTCTTTTCACATTGAATATATAAGTAATGTATTTATAACAATTTCTGAAATAAAAGTGTTTACCTCCAGTTTTTCAAATCTCATTTAAGATTTATTTCATTAAATTCGCATATATATACAGTGAGTGTAAAAAGTATTCGTACAGTACGACAATTGATTTAAAAGAGATCCGTTCATAAAAATTATAAACATAAATTCCATTTTAATTATTAATAAATATATAATAGAACATATTTTCACTAGTTTCATGTGAAATTGACACAAAAATAATTTTATACATGAATAAATATTTACAAAACTGAAACAATCCAACATCTTGTGGTGTAAAAAATATTCGTACACTAAAAGAAATGCAAATTTTTTTAGTTATTTTGTGATTGGTTTAGCCATTATGATGTAGTTAATTGACGTCATCTTGTAAGTTACTTAAAAGGTTCTTCAGTGGAAATTTTAATAACTTTTTTTAATTAAGTGAGAAACTAGAAATTTTGTAATGGGTCGTAAAAGTAAAGAGACAAGTGTTTCGAAAGAGAACTGATTTTAAAGCTCCGTAAAAATGGTAAATCGTACAACAAGATTTCTGATCTGGTCGGTAGACCCCGTTCAACTGTGCAGTCAATCATAAAAGTTTGCTGCCACTGGAAAGGTTCAAAATAGTTCTCGTACTGGGCGACCATCATCTGACAGACAGTTTCTGGTACGTTCATTAAAGAAGGATCCCAAAATAAGTGCTCCTACATTAACATCAGAACTAAAGAACATGGGAACAGCAGTCTTCGTAAGTACTGTTCGAAATGCATGCAGAAATGATGGTTTCCATGGCCGTGTTGTGAGACGCAATACGTTAATGAAATATTCTCTCCACTCATGTTTATTTCATATTGTTATGCTTCGTGCTTTTTTTTTTTTTTTTTTTTTTTAAATAAAGTTTTCTGTTTGTTATATTTTTTGTGCTCATCTGTTCTGCAAAAATCAATTTGTATCCGAAAGATTTCGATATCTTCTTGCATTTGAAATTTCGATAAGAAAAGAAGGAACTTCCTTACCAAAATTATTTATAAATTTATACGATCACATTTTATTTATCGGTAGCATAATTAAATTTGGCGAATTCAAACACATGTTATACTTAGATTAAATTATCATTTTTAAATATATTCGAGCAAATGAGATTAAATGAAAATAAATCAAATAACTACATAAGAAAATATAAAAATATAACTTAAATTATTAGTTTAAAAAAATAGCTGGTAATTTTTTTTTTTTCAAAATTTATTGAGTTTTTAATCCCATTAAAATTTAGAGACTCCTATAAATGTGCTAATCTTATTTAATTGAAATTGTAAATAGAAATTTGAGATTTTAACGAGATTTAAAAAAGAGTTATAAATTACTTTTTGTTTAATTTAATGAAGAAAATTTCGGAAAAACTTAATCTTGGGTTTTTCTTCAAAACTAATCAAATTGGTTTTAAATTGTTAATTTGTCTAAAATTATAAAATATGATATCCATTTTGGAAATAATAACAAAAATCATCTGAAACAAAAACAAAACAAAAAACAAAAAAATCTCATGCAAATGCTTGTATAAGTGCTTTCACTGAATAAAAATATTTTTTTTTAAAAAATGGGCAAAATGGGCCTGCAAATGAGCAGAAAATGGGCCTGCATACATTTAAAGAGTCAATCAATAGTTTTTATTGAGTGAAAAATGTATGTAGCATATTTTTATTCCTTTATAAAAAAAAAATTTTTGAAGCATTTACAATAGTATACCAAAATTGAGGAAAAATCAGATAAATTGTTTTAGCGAAATTTCTTTTTATTGAAATTTGAAATTTGACAAAATCCTTAATGGAGCAGTGTTTCACAAATTAGGTACAAAAGAAAATAATAATCTTATTATCTGTCTTCAAAATACTGAAAATGGAAACATTAAAAAAGAAAGCGTAATAACCGGGTACGACATGATGAATGTGATGCCATGTCTGGAGTGGGATTCTCTAATATAGCGACCTCCAAACTCTTTGGGTTGCATACCCCGAAAATAAAAATGCACCCCATATAATATAATATATATATTTATATTACATAATAATAATATATATATTTATATTATAAATCAAATTATTTATTAATGATTTATTTAAAATTCTTCACCTATTATTAAATAAAATGACAAATTAGATTTTTTTAATTCGAATTGCTTGTGAGCAATGTGATGGCATTTGTTTAGTATGACAGGGAAAATCTGATTGGATGGCCTCTGTTAATGCAATCAGAAAATCTGATACCAATTTATTTCTTTATTTAATTTGAATTGTTGTTATTGCTTGCTTCTTTTACGGGAGTCCAAATGGTTTCCAAGAGACAATTCCTGCAGTTGAATCCACATTCCATGACTAATGCACATAACTAGTAGTTCTTATTCTTCAGCTCATGTCCCAGGGTATTACTAGCTGACGATGAATTCTCATGCACTGCAATCAAAATTTTTAACATAAAAAATTACATAGACGCTAATACTTCTATTAACCAATCGTTTAAGTTACCTCTCCTCCGCATTCTTTGGCGTATTATCGCTGCTTGGCCTCTTTTATGTGAATAAAAAGAAGAACGAAAAGCAATCGGAACGGTTAGTTGTTCATGATAAAAGATGTCTTTGAACAGGAAAACTGACAAAAGAAAACAGTACCTATTTTTATTTTTAGCTGGACACGAACTTTTCTGGAACACCACGGGGCGTACCAGGAAACTTTTAGGGCACAGCGTTTGAGAATCACTGCCACCAGAAGCATTCTTAATCCACCACCTCCTTAAAGCATTCTTAATCCTTTCTTAAGCCACCAGAGAATCAAAATCACTGAGCACTAGAATAAGAGGATTCTTAATAGGATTTAAATTATGAGAACGTAATGGCCAATCCATATGCACAATGATTTTCTCACGACGGTGATTTTTATCAATTGAGACACCTCAACCCTGTACCAAGGGTTATGTAGCCCCTATCAGTTAGAAAGGGGAAGGTGGAACATCGATAGGCCTTGTGAATACCACGAACTGCTCACCGGGAAGGGGAAGGACAGTGAGGGAGGAGGATGAAGGAAGATAGAGCCTTCCGGGAGGTCATTTAGGGATAACTGCCCATCAATTGCGTGTCTATGGGAGAAAATCCTGGAAAGCTCCCACCAGGCATTCTGGCCATCGATGCCTTACACGCTGGTCCTCTTGCATGACAACTGCCATTGGGCCACTATTCGGGCATTTCAGGAAACTTTATTTTTCCATACCTCAAACACGTAACTATGCAGCCGACGTAACTACACGTAACACACGTAACTATGCAGCCGACCACTTAGAAAGTTGAAGGTGGAGTCGAATCTGGCGGTCTGTGTGGTCTAGGATTATAGTCTCATATAGGATGAAGGTGTCACCATCGTTGCATTTGTGAAAGAAGCAATCAATTGAAAAGAATGTCGTCTCTATGCAAATGAGCAATGACAGGCCTATGAACAATGGAATGTCTTGGAATGATAGCAGGCAATCTAAGAAACACCTGTGTACCACATACATTGAATCTAACATCACTCATTTTTTACAGATATGACTGAGATAATAGCAGGATCCCGGCTTCGGCCCTGCCAATAATATCCCCGGGTCATTTTGTTAACACATTCTGGACTAATCCATAAAGACGGCAAACCTCCATTGACTCCCACCGACATGTGGGTGAGTCCAATTAAACCGTTCTGTTCGGTAGAAGGCGTCGGAGGAATACGCAACTCAATGCTAGGCATCTTGCAAGCAATCCAAATTCGCTAAGTGTACCGCATCTGGACAGCAGCCTTCCAGAGAAGAACAGAGGTGGGTTGCGTTGTGCCTTGCGTTGTGACTGAGCTGAAAATAGCAATAGTCTGCGGTGCTTCGGATCCATTTCTCGTTCGGCTGGACCTTCTGGAAATGGTTCTTAGAAATGTATTCCACTGTCTACGAATTGCAGAACAGTTCTACTTCTGTTTCGCCAATGCCTCGTCGTAATTCTTCAGATAAATTATGTCAAGTACTAATATCTGAAACAGGGTTATCTCGAAATTTCTCTGCACAGTTTCAGGAACCGCAAATGTGTTTAAAGCTTGTTTTCGACGTAAAACGATAACAGTTCTTCTAAATTGTGTGCCATATTCAAATGCAGCGTTACTTTTACGTATATCGCGCAATTTTTATAGACATTTACTTATTTTTGAACGTGCAATCGCAATTTTTCTGCTTTTTGCTTAATTTATGGAAACCATAGTATTTATGAACTGTTTTTAACACTGTTGTATGCTTATATCCACTATCACATTCTGCTGAGTCTATTATGTTCAAATGTGCTCTGGGAGAAAGGGTAACATTTTTTTTAATTGATCCTTTTATTCGGTTTTTTTTTAAATTTTATTTCTTATTTATTTATTTTTACTGTTGTACCTAAAAAAAATATTTCCGGTGTCTATAAGCTAATTTTTTATAAAATGAAATAATCTCGAATAAATCAGAAATATTGACCTTGCTACACACGCGATGAAAACAAATAAGAGATAACAAAATAAATAAATAATTTTTGTTAAAAGAAATTACAGCTGAACTTATCCTAATAATGAATCACATTTTCTCATGGGTTAGACATAAAATTCAATTATAAAAAGTTAAAGACTCATTTGCATCATGTTGCAAAGCAGAAAATTAAAAATGCAGACATTGGTTTCAATAAAAAACGAACCACAATACAAGTTAAAAAACATTTTTCCGCTCTCAAGGTCACCAGTGTATATTAGGGAAGGAGGGGAAGGGGGGACGGATGGAAGAAAAAGAATGCACAGATACGAATTAGTATTAGCTATAGCCTGTATCAGCAGGTGGAATATTCCTTTTTAAAACACGGCTGACTTCCAAACGCCGATGGCGCGACTTGAATATGAATTTCACGTTCTGCATTCAGTTAAGATTTTTGCTATCAAAGAACTTTCGACAACAGAGATAAAGATTGATGATTTAAATCAGGATGGAGATAAACTTTTTTTTATATTGAGTTTTTCATTTTCAGGGAATAACTTAATTAAATGTATCAAAAAAATCTGGTTTTTGTCTTTTAAAGTTTCTCTTCTTATGCGCTGCAAGAGATCTTGCGCGGAAGATATCAAATAACAGATCCTGCCACGTGCGTTTTCCACAATGGAAGCGAACTGGGGAATTTGGATTATCATTATCATTACTTATCATTTCCCCCGAAATAATTGAAAGGCGGTGTCTTTTTTTTTTGACATTTAGGCAAAAGGAAAAACTATATAAATAGGCTGTCGAAAGTTTCATGTTATTTTTATTATTCATATAAAAAGTCATTCACATCTTATTTCAAAAGTTCATTTATGATAATAATTTCAAAAAAAACTTGATTTTTTTTTTTCTTTCTTTTTAGAGCTACATTTTTGAAATTAAATAAATTTATTTCCACTTTCTTTCTTTTTCTTTTTATATAATTTAAAATAATTACTCGGTTCATTGCTTTCAAGAAAACTTGTTTATTTATATCTAAATCGTTTTTTTCTCTTCATATGCCTTTAATGTAGAGCAGCTTATTTCATTTCTAAATAAGCCACTTATATTTTAATGATAAAATAATAGCTTTCATTACACGTGTGTCATGAAACAAAAAAAGAAAAGCTTGATGCAGCGAGCGACTTTCAAAAGCTATCGCGGCTTTTCCCAAGATATTCTCCAATCTTAATATACTGAATGGCTAACATAAAAAATAATTTTTATAAACTGCTACGTGAGTAAGTAGGGAACAGAAATGGATCGCACAAGTACAATGATACCTGGGTATACGTCCGCTTTGGAGAATGTCCAACTGTATATACGTTCTGCTTGGATGCGAAAATGTTTGTTTGGTATACGACCTGTATACCAAACAAACCACCATTGTATGCATCAAAATCTTTCTAAACAGCTTCATGTTAAGATGCAGAAGTGTTATCCCCTAAAATCCAAACAAGCCGCAGTAACACTGTCAGGAATAACCAGAATGTCACATTTCTGAAACATCTTGAGATTTGGTTTAGTTTGGTTTGTTCGCTCTACGGTTGAACTATTGATCTTAGTAAATTTTATAATATCCAGAGGTCTTTTATAGCATTTATATATTCCTGCGTTGTACCGTCTTCCAACAATACCTTTCCCTAGCACCTCCAGTTGAATAGTCCTTGAAATCTTCCGCTCAAATAGACACAAATGGGCCTCGTCAGATCTTGCCAAAGTCCAAGTTTCAGAGCCATAGATCATAATTGGTCCAATACGGGTAGAATGCTATATAACAAGAATTTAGTTTTTTGCGTATAAACCGTGATTTAAACACACTTAATCCAAGAAAGGCCCTATTGGCAGACACAATTCTTTTAATTTCAAGTAAGATACTACATATCTATGTATAATTCATTTATTATGTTTATTTCTTATGGGGAAAAATCGTTTCAAGTACGTCCTGTTTGGTATAATTCTAAGTATCTGGAACGGATTAAGGACATATACAGAGTACCACTGGACTTATATCTCAATCTCACTCATTACAATATATACACGTACTAGGTACATGCTGTTAAGTTTAATTCTAAGGGTCTGGAACGGATTACACGTATACAAAAAGTACCAATGTACTTTTTTTCAATAGTATTACTGATAATAATAATTTTTTTAAAAAAGACCCCTTTTTTGTCGCAATAGATGCCTAACAGTAATGCGCAGTAAGTAAGAACTAAGTAGTAATAAAAGTAAGAATTTAGAAATTTGTTACAAACAACTGAAACAATTTTTTCTCAAAGTAACTGGTACGTAAATGTCTTTTCAGATTACAAAAAAAACTTTTTATCTGTACTTAACAATCAAACAGTAATCCAACGATCCATAACTGTTATAACATTTAATCCTGTTAAACGTATGCTATATAGGAATTAATTTGAACTCATTTAAGTGACCTTTAAAATTTTTTAAACCATATTATTTGGATTAAAAAAGAAAATTAAATGTGTTTATTTTTATTTGAGTATATTTCAAAATATTTTTAAATGAATAAAAATAATACGTAATAAGAAGAAATAAAAACTCAAAAAAATAATTACTAATAAGGTGGTACGTGTTATGTCCTTAAACTAAGCGAATGTCTGGATTACAAGAACACTTTCTGTAAAAATTAACTTAGTTCTTACAATAAAAGAAATAGAAAAACATATTTAAAAAAAAAAAAAAAAAAGGATTTTTTTTTTTTGTTTCTGATCATTTCTGCAATCATATTAAATAAATTATTTTCAAAATTTTATTTTATTTTATTTATTGTTTGATATTTTTTATCATTAAAAAAAAAAAAAACAAAATTCAATCTTGAAATATTTAATTCAATTAAATGTTTACATGTTACAATTAATGTTTGAAAAAGCCTAAGCATACAAACCAAGGTGAACACGGAAAGGCTCAATTTTTGTTTTCGGAATAATTATATTAATTGGTTGTATTCAGGACGTCTGTGTCGAAAAAGAACACTTGAAATTACTAATTGACCATTGCCTTTTTCCTTGTAATCAGTTGTCGACTATCAAGATTTTATATTTGAGATTAAATCTGATTTGATTCAATGGGTTTTGATCCATTTTCTTTAAGGAAAGTATTCCTTTGAGTTTAATTCACAGATAAAAATTATTTTAAGGACATCTGGGCAGATTACTTTCAGTTACCGAAAAGAGTTTGATTATATTAAAATATGTATATATACAGATAAAGAGATGATTTATTAACTTGTAACATGAAGTTTTATTTAATCTAGAACTTTTTAATAAATTCAAGGACATTTAAAATGGTCGTGTAAATAAATGTTGCCACTGGAAATGCGAAAATAAATTTTATTTCTATATGTGAACAAAATGTTATTATTATATTTTTTCTCTCAATATATATCTGGTTACGGGGGGACCCGATGGCCGAGTGGCTAGCACTCTGGCGCTCAGTACCATAGATATCGGGTTTAAATCCCGGCTTGCCCATGTAGTGTGTTTGCAGTGATTGAATCCACTTTAAAAACCATGTAGGTCCCGGTCCTAAGAGGATCGTAGAGCGTTGCGAGAATGGTATTGTTACTCCGCGTCCATGGCTTATGTTCAAGATTACACGCCCCGGGTAAGTGCAAGTGAGTAATGTCTGTGCACAACGCTAGCCTGGTCAGGCATCAAAGACATATTTGTTTAAGGGTTGCCAGTGCTGAGCAAAAAAAAAAAAATCTGTTAAGGGAATTTTTTTTCCGGCCTATTTTGTTGGAAAAGTTTGTAATTTTACACATTTAATGGGATTTTTTTAAATATCGTGTGAGATTTGACATTAATCATTGCTAGTTTTACAATTGGGATATATAGGTAAATGAAATTCTTGTCCCAGTAGTAAATTCGAACAAAGAAGCCTCGAATTAATATATGGGAAATCGCGTCTGCATAAAGTCATGTTATGCCCCGTAAAGAAAGCATAGCCCGTTACGACTTATGAAGCACAAGGGTTACATATCGACAGTAAGTCGCGAGAATACTTGCATGATAAAAAAAAAATTGTTGAAATTATCAATCTTACATGGACATATATATATATATATATATATACAACACGTGAACATGAAAAGCAAATATTGAAATTATTCGCTATATTAGAGGATTCAAGTGAAGTCGTCAAAAATTGAAAAATACTTTAGAATAATAGTAAAAAAATAAAAAATTTAAGTGTGGTTACAGCGCTGACAGCTGCTACAAATAATCCCACTTTGCATATAAAAACCAAGGAGTAGTGACAAGGAGTGAATTATGCAAACACGACCCTTTTGCACGAGAAAATCTACTGCTGGCATTGACTGCATGCAAATTGTATGAATTTCATGGACAAATGCTTTAACATCCTACCATCTTATATTTGTTTAAATTTTTGTATTCTTTTTTCATCTACCAACGCAGTTTAATAATTTGATTCTTTGGATGTTAAATGATGGGAGGCATTTCAATACCGACGCATTGCGAAAGCTATGATGATTATTTACAATTTGCGTGTAAGTAGTATCAATATTAGATATGTATGTGTATATCAATATATATATATATATATATATATATATATATATATATTGATATACACATATATATATATATATTGATATACACATACATATCTAATATTGATACTACTTTTATTACATATAATAAAAAAAGTAAATAGTAAAATAAACTATAAAATAGGAAGTAAAAAATTTGAAGCATAATGTTTAATAAATATGTTAATGTTTAATAAATATGTTAGTATTCAGGTTATTGAATATGTTAGTATTAAATTTTTGTTGCAACCAAACGCAAACTAATCATTTGAATGATTTGTACTTATCATTTGTTTTATATTTATACCACAAAATATTTGTTGAACTAAACAAGCTAAAAAAGAATTTTAATGTATTTTTAGAGAAACAACCACTTTCAATCGTTCAAACAGTTGCAAAATGTTAAAATAGATTTTTTTTTTTTTTTTGCAAGAAGTATTGTCAGCAAAAAAAAATAGATGGATATACTGCATCGAAGGTTAAACATTAATAAAAACAGATTTAATTTGTATGTAATAAAATTAAAAAAAACAACAACAACGAATAAAATATTTGTTTTAATGTTTAATTTTTTAAACTATAAAACTAAAGCTGGATAGTGCTCATAAAATTATATCTTATCATTATATCATATCTTTTGTCAAAATTTGAAAATCATAAAAAATAAAAAATAAATAAATAATTACAATTCATACGATGAGAAGATCTCCGATCTGTGATCTTATGCCACACACGTGAGAGGAAGACAGACATGTTTGCAAATCTGTCAAAAATACGCAAAGTTATTATCACGTATCCTGAATCCAGAGCCTGGGTCGTCCAAAAAGATTACAAGTGTCAGCACATGTACAAAATAATTACATGTCCTTCTTGATTTGCACAATCTATCGAGAATATACATAATATAACCGTGATTCCACCTACGCAACCATGTTTACTCCTACGTATTGCAAGAACTCACCTTTATAGAAGAAATCGTCAATAGGCAATCAGACACTCACGCGAGAGGACGCACGGCGCAACTGGCGCTGGATTACAATCTCTCACCCCGAGAGCTAAAAAGTGGAATCATTCCACTAAATCTCTATTTGAATGTTCTTTAAATATACATACTTGTGTTATATATTGTTTTTCTTTAATTGTAACTGTAGTACTTTTACGCGTCAAAATAAATGTGTTATTGGACTTGTGACTTGATTCGACCCCACCCAGTTCGAGCTGCACAAACAAACGACACATCTACTACAAACTGTCCCCCAAACGTGGGGCCTCCCGTACTTGCACAACGACTACAATAGTTGTCACATGTCCTGAATCAAGAATCTGCTTCGTTAAAGGGATAAGTGTCAACATGGACGATAAAATTTGCAGTTGTTATACTACCCAAAATGTATTGTGTGTACAAATTGAACTACAGACAATCAGTAAACGATTATTATATTGCAGCAGAGATATCGCCTCTGGCGGGGACAATTATTAAAACTATTAATTAAATAATATTTTATAGTTTATTAGTAACAACAGGGACACTATAAGGTTAATGTATTGACCTGTTATTGTGGTGCCACAATAGCTGTGATGATGGTATCCACGTGAGCAAAGAATTGGTGTCGGCTATTGCCAAGGAACAACTATTGCCAGTCTGAAGGGGACATTGCTACTTATCAACCAGCCCTTCACTTGGAGTGATGGAATTGGGGCGCAATTGGATACGACCATCACGACCACCTCCTTTGGACTCACTAGATGTCTATCCAGTTATTGGCAATATGTTCAAACTGCAATACATTTTAATGTATTTATATCAGGGACTTTTCCAATCTTCGAAGATTCTATCGCTTTTCAGCAGAACAGTGAAAACCTCATACTGTCCCTATTGTTCTGATCTTCCATATTTCAAATATATTTGACTGCTGTCCGGGCTAGCACGATTTCCAGATCTATCACCAACTGAGGAAATGTGATCAATGGTTACTGAGAGATTGACCATCCGTCAGCCAATGCCATTGATCAACTTTGTTTTAAAATTTAGCTGGCACAGAATGGCGTACCCTTTTATCTATAACATCCAGATCTGATTAACATTTGTGTCGACTCTTTTTGCCGGGGATGGTCCATGGTACTAATTGGACATTAGCATTTGAAATCATCTTGTAAATTGAATCATGTGTTGGATGAGTACAATAATTTTTTTACTTACCTTCCTGAATTAACACTTTTAAGGATCAGAATGGCATATGCATGTATATATGCATATATACGAATATACACTGAAGTGACAAAAGTCATGGGATAGCGATATGCAAAAGATCATCTGTAGAACAGGTATAAATGCGCAGTGCTTTCGCAGAGCTTTCATTTCTGTTGCTATTCATGTCAGGTTTTGACGTGATGATGAGCACGACGGGAATTAACAGACTTTGAACGCGGAATGTTAGTTGGAGCTAGACGCATGGGTCATGCCATTTCGGAAATTTACATTATCCACTTCTTGCCGAGAGTATAACAGGCATAACATCCCACCATGGATACAGCGCAGCAATGACTGCCTGCACTTAACGACCGAGACCGGCGATGCAAAGAGTCGTAAATTTAACAGGCAAGCAACACTGCGTCAAATAACCGCAGAAATCAATAGAACTGTGCGGGGAAATTTGGCTTTCTTGGGCTATTCCAGCAGAAGACCGTGTCTCGAGTGCCTTTTATGACAGAACGATGCGACTCTCGTGGGCATATATCGGTTGGTCCCTAGATGAATGGAAAACCGTGGCCTGGGTCCGATGAGTCACGATTTCAGTTGGTAAGAGCTGATGGTAGGGTTCGAGTGTGGCGCAGACCCCACGAACCCATGGACCCAAACTGGTCAGCAAGGCACTGTTAGCTGGTGGTGGCCCGTAATGGTGTGGGCTGTTTTTCATGGCATGGACTTGGTCCTCTGGTGCGACTGGACCGAATTGACTGGAAATGCTTATGTTCCGCTATTTGGAGATCACTTTGCAGCCATTTGACTTCATGTACCCAAACAACGATGGGATTTTTATGATGACAATGCGCCATGTCTCCGCCACAACTGTTCGCGATTGGTTTGAAGAACATTCTGGACAATTCCAACGAATGATCTGGCCACCTAGATCGCCCGAGCCCATCGAGCATGGGACATCATCGAGAGGTCTGTTCGTGCCCAAAATCCTGCACCATTTTCACAATTATGGACGTCTATCGAGACAGCAATGGCTCAATATTCCTGCAGAAGACTTCCAACGACTTATTGAGTCCATGTCACGTCGAGTTGGTGCACTTCGCCGGGCGAAAGGAGGGCCGACGATATTAAGAGGTATCCCATGACTTTTGTCACTTCAGTGTATATGTACATTGTAAGAATGCATATATATATATACACGAATGTAAGTTTGTATCTGGCTACATACCTACATATAAATTGGAGCATTTATGTTCGTATAGATGCATATGTATACAAGCATATGGATAATGGATATAAGTCTGTACCTACCTACATATCGACTTATAAATTTGCGCATACATACATACAAATTACACGTATATTTAAATGCACGCGCATATGCATCTATACATTCATGTATAGATGAATAAATTGTAAAATATAATAAGCCTTTATATGCATACATAAATAGGATCATTCGTATAAATACACATCAAAAAATGCATACAACCTGGCAAATTTAAACATGCATCTTCTTGTGCATGGTTACTCATTCATGCACACGCATGTGCCTTGATAAACATGCATGCATTCATTTACTGGCATGTTAATAGAGAGATAAATTCGAAACGTGAAAAGCTGAATTTTAGTTGAATTTGTGTAAAAGGCATGAATGGATTTTATCTTCGAAAGAATTAATTTGGACTGCAAGAAAAATATAAGAACTTGAAAAATGATGTTATCCAATTTCTTAATTTGTTGATAAGATTACCCCCCACACACACACACGACAGCGTTGTTTCATCTTCAACTTTAGGATTCATTCAAAACCACGTGATTCTGTGAATTCAGATTTACTTCAACAACCAGCAATGTTGCTTAGTGATAGGTCTTCTCGGATTTGTTTCAAATAATAAACTCACTGGAATAATGATGTAAACAACTGGTTTTTTTCAACTGATTCGTTTGCTTCTTATGAAGAACGAACTGAATCGAAAACAGGAGAGAAAGAGATCCAAACAGATTCGTCTCCCATGATGTAAGCGCATCAGCAAAAAAAAGAAAAAAAGAAAGGTCTACCCCTCTCGGCACCGAAAGAAAAAGAAGAGAATCGAACAAACGAGGAAGTTGGGTTCGGTCTCGCCCTGGTGACCATCCTCGATGGGCACTTTTCCGAAAAAGTATCGCGTTACGCCAGCAGCCAAGGTTCGGAACCGTTCTGGACCGCGGACCACTCGCCTTAATCCCTTCCAGACTTCCTCCTGGTGCTTCCCAGAGTTCCCTTTTTTTTTTTCCTCTCTCGGGCTCGGCAAACCACAAGTGGGACAGCAGCACTTTCGACAGCACCGTTTATCATATCAATATCACGCATAAATTAAGGCAATGTCTCAAGTAAGTGAGAGGACTTTATGTTTTCCACATACTATACATTTTTACAAATACCAACCTTTTAAAATTTTAACACTACCCCGTTTTTTTACAAACAATGTAGCATTGCAAACCTGCAATAAGCAGATTTTTCTTTAAATGATACGAAAAAAAAAGCCTATAATAAAATTATAGGCTTTTAGGACATAGGCTTAATAAAAGGGCAGGCTATAATAAAATTTAGGCTATTAGGCTATTAGGCTTTTAGGCTATAATAAAATTATAGGCTTTATAGGATCTATATTCTTCCTATAATAAAACAGGAATGCACAATTTTGTGAAGGCCACCAACAGCAACAACAACAACAAAATGATTGAAAATTACCTAAAAAATGCATTGAATAATATTGAATTGCCATTCCACCATTTAAGTATAAGGTAAAAACTAAATGTATTTTCTTGCCAACCCAATATAATAGGAAGGAAAGTAAACCTGACACATTTACATTAAATGAATAGTTTGGTTTGTCGCTCTATGGTCATTTTGTGCACACCTTATTCTCATTAGACCGGGAGCTACAATTTAACGTGGATTCCGAACCACCAGCAAACATCCATGCCAGCATCAAGATTCGAACCTGAAGCCTGTGGTAGCACCGGCCAGAGCGCTAGACAGTCGGCCATTAGGTCGTTCATTAAACGAGCAAGTATTTTAGTATGTAGTTCAATTTTTGTGACAACTAACCGTAAAACTGATGAATTTATTTTTAAATTGACTTTCCGATATTCATACCTAAAAATCTTCCTAGAAGTAAGTGTTGATCTAAATTGGCTTACGTATTTTACTATATTATTTGGCAATACCCCGTTTATTTTGTTGAGAACAATTTTTGCCTATTTTTGACTATAAGTATAACATAAATGATATAAAAATATGTAGATAGAGCTCCTGCATCCTGGCTGGCATGCTTTTGAGAAAGGATCTGAACTTCTAGTCAACAATAAAATAGAAAATATTGAATAATGCTTTCTCCCCAATATTTATCTATTAAAAAAAATAAAACTGTATCATGTCCTTGTGACAATTTTGCATCCTATTTCTAAAAATCTTTTAGAAATAAATAACCGATTATATATCTCTATATAAGAAAAATTAACCCATTACATGTTGTTCAAATATATAGGACAATATCATGTTCAAACATGATATCAATATTTTTTTTCTTTGTCTAATGCAGCTGACAATACAGAGACAGTTGTCTTTTATGCCATAAGGAAGGGCTGCACCTCTGTTACTCTTTTTAGCACCACCCAGGGGGCACGTGTGTATCTTGAAGATAGGCTACGGACACTATTACACTATTCCCACAACGCTCTACCATCCTATGAGACAGGGGGCTACGGTTTAAAGTGGATTCTGAACCCTACAAACATCCATGGCACCGCCGGAACTCGAATCCGACACCTGTGGCACCGAGCGCCAGCCACTCGGCCATCAGGCCCGAATTGTAAATCCATAAGAGCAGGAGTCAATAAATATTTTATGCTTATACGAATTCTTCACTGTTGATTCTGAGATTTTAAAAAAAAAAAAAAAGTTGATTGAGAGGTTTTAGCTAATAAATTATTCAAATTGCTGGCAGCAGTCTTTTCATTAGTTTTACCAGAGAAATTTATCTCACAAAAATAAAACACGGAATAAAGAAAGGATGATTTTGGTGCTTGCTTATTTATAGACTGCTATCAAATTTATTTTCACTCCTATATTATTATCATCTTCCGCTCGAAAACTTTGCTAACGAAAACACAGTTTTTTAAATTACAAGGGATTTTGTTTACAAGACAAGAATAGAGGCAAATAAGAAGAAAAAAAAATGTAGATAATTCATTAAAATAAAGCAGTCTTTTAAATTTGGTAAATAAAACAGAACAGGATATTTTTGGGGTTATAAAATAAAATTTGATAATAGCAAAACCTTTGAAGTTTAAAACTAATCTTAAAACATATTTTTTATTAATCAATATAACTTTTTAGTCTCTGATCGTTTTCGTTTTAACTAAAATAGGAAAGTTCTGAAATTTCAAGTAATATTTCACAAAATAATTTTTTGTTCTATTATCATTAAATATAGTTTTTCTTTTTTAAAACTTTTTTTAAATAATGGAATATTTAAGATACCAAGATATATAATTCTAATCATAATATTACTAAATAAAAGGAATTTCACTAAAAATCTGATCTTAACAAATAATTACTTTAATTTCTCACTCAAAAATTACATGAAATAAACTTAAGAAGTTTTTAAGAAACTTTAATCATTTTAATGATATTTATTTATACAACTATCAGAATTTCCTTCAAGTCTTCGTGATTATTCAAATAACATAATAAATAATTTTAATTATAAATATTACTTAAATATATGAAGTTTTGCAACTAAATCTACAACAAAAAGGGGAAGATTTTAACGGGTTATACCTCAGAGTATAAATACCTAATATATATTTTTTTCCAATGCAGCTGGCAAACAGACATGGACGTCTTAGATGCCTTAAAGCAAGCATTACTCAGGGGGCGCGCGTAACTTGAAGATAAGCCACGGACGCGGAGTAACAATGCCCCCGCAACGCTCTACGATCATATTAGACCGGGACCTACGGTTTAAAGTGGATTCCGAACCACTACACACATCCATGGCACCGGCGGGACTCGAACCCGAAAACCTGTGGTACCGAGCTCCAGACACTCGGCCATTCAGGCCCCATACCTAATGGTCTTTATACGAAAACAACAGTATCCTCACTTAAACATTAGAAAGTATTATGAGCAGTAATTTTAATCAAATATTGCTTAAATAAATATATTTTTAAAATATATAAAACAAATTTCAAACTTTTGGATTATATGCTATTTATTATTTTTTGAGCGGTATTGCTTATTTCGTACAAGGAGTATTTAAGGGATCTATTTCCTGTGTCATGCAATAATGATCCATTTTAAAATGGTCAAAATAGGCTCAAAACAACTGCGTGCTAAAAACGTACCTGAATTGATACTACTTCTATCACAACTAAAAATAAAACACATCATAAAAATCGTCAATTTGTTTAAAACTGTGATAATTATTATATTATTTTTTTTAAATTACATCATAATAGAAATAAATTATGTAAAAATATAAAAACATAGAAGTTAAGTAGTGAATATGTATTTTATTTAAATACAAATCTACATTTTTTTTTAAAGCAATTTTTATTTCCATTAATAAAATTTTTCACTTCCTCAGAAACAAATTTAAAAAAATTCTGCTCGAAAAGAAAAAAGATTATTGAGTCACACTATTTTTAAAAAGTGAATATTTTCGTTTTTTACTAATTTTTTTAATCATCATCATCATCAATAGCACGACAGCCAAGAGTGGGCCAAGGCTTTCCTTTAAAGAGATTTCCATGCATTCCTCTGGGTGACAAGGATCCTCCGATTCTTAACCCCTAGTACAGCAAAATCCTTCTCAACTGCGTCTAATCTGTCATCTTCCTCTTTGTTCCTGTTGCTTTGCCAAAAGGCCTTTTACAGAGTTTAAATCATTCATTCTAAATACATGAGCAGCTCAATTTACTCTATTGATCTCAATAAAATTTATAATATCTGGTCTTTACAACATTTATATATTTTTGTGATGTATCGTCTTCTCCAACAATCCCTTTCCTAACACCTCCAAGAACAGCCCTTAAAATCTTCTGTTCAAATAGAACAGCCCTCCAAATGGGCCTCATCCGATCTTGCCAGAATCCGAGTTTCAGAGCCATAGCTCAAAAGCAGGTCTAATGATAGTTTTGTGTAACAAGAATTTAGTTTTTCTGCTTAGAACTGCAATTTAAACAGATTTCTTAACCAAAAAAAAAAAAGGCCCTATTGGCAGACACAATTCAGTTTTTTATTTCAGGTAAGATACTATTTTGAAAATTCATTTCTGATCCTGAGTATTTAAAACTAAGTACAGATTCAAAAGTGTGAGTGCCTAAGGTAATATTGGGTGTAGTATCCTGTCAAATATTTCTTCAGGAAAGCATGTATTTCATTTTTCTCCTGGTTTATGCTTAGATGGAAAGCTTTTGGCAGACAGTTTTTAATATTAAATTATTATATTTCATGTTCAGCTCGAATTCCCCTCCCTTTGAAATGCGTCCCAAGGAAGTTAAAAAGTTGCCATAATACGAAGTGCATGACTGAAATTTTAAGAATTGTACGAATCACTTAGTGAACGGGCTTTCCTTTTGCACGCTGTTCCGCGATCGCTATCCAAACCGGAAGATCATCTTCGTTGACACATGCAAATCCTCGGGGACTTAGCAGCAAGGCCGCTGTGCGGGCCCAGGGAGGCGTGAAGCTGGAGGAAGCCGCATAGATTTCTAATCCCTTAATCGCCCGGTGACCGCAACACTCGAGAAAGTTTGTTCCGACGGTCCTGAATTTCACGGAGGTCCGACGACAGATTACTGTCCGTTGAACCCTCGCGATCCGTTGCATCGCGCAGCAAAAAGAAGAAAACCCGAGATTTCTTGTGGTCCCGAAAAGCAGAAAAGCTCACAAAGCGTGAATTTCGGACACAGGGACATTGGACCATGCGAACAACTTGCCCTACAAAGGTTTTTGGTGATCATAAAAAACTAATTCGCAAGTTTCCAGAGGATTTCATGTCATTTATAAAAGAAACAGTTTGAAAAAAAGTATTGCTGTTGCTTAACATTGGTTGCTATAGATCATAATTGCATTATCTATGGACTTGAATTGTAGACGGATAAGTTTTAGAGTTAAAGACATATTTTCGATTTCTAATGAAGAAACAAAATAGGCCGATGTGAAAGAAAATGTTTTGATAGTTTAAAAGATAACAAATTCGTCTTTAAAGCGCCTCGATGAAAACAAATCAATGAGAAAACAGAAAAGGGATAGAAACATTCAGAACATCTTAATATTACATTTAAAATGAGTTGGATGTATTTTTAATAAATTTCCACATTAAAATAGCAAAGCTATAGAAAATACTTTTGTTTTGAGTTCAACATTGGGTCAATTCTTTTAGAAAGGTAACTAAGCAAACGAAACTCACTAACACTACTAGTGAGTTCATTTTAAAGAAAAAAAACTCCTTATAATGCTTAAATCTAGATAAGCTCAAAGAAACGGCTGCCATTTCACTCATAATAAGATGATTATAACTTTTAATTTGCGATTTCTTGTTGTGTAATCTCGATTTATAATTAATGTTTAACACGGCGCTGACTAGCGAGCTTGAAGCAAGAATTTTATTCTTGCTGATGGCATGCGTTGCAGTCATTGCTTCTCAGATTTAGTGGGTGGAGACTGTGATGAAATATTTTTCATTGATTTGTGTAGATTCGAATTGACTGATTGGAGTTTTCTTTTCTATAAGAAAGGTAAATGGGGAAAATCATCAGTGAAAATTCTTTCAGAAACCATTATTTTCTCTCATGCTTCTTTACAGAAACACATTTAATTCTTTGTACCAGGGTATATCCGATCTCTTGAAACTGAAATTTCTTCTTCTAAAGCCAGAGCCCTTCCACTCTTGAAACTGAAATTTCTTCTTCTGAAGCCAGAACTCTTCAATCCCTTGAAACTGAAATTTCTTCTTCTGAGCCAAAGCTCTTCCAATCCCTTGAAACTGAAATTTCTACTTCTGGGCCGCTCTTCCAGTCTTTTGAAACTGAAATTTCTTCTTGTGGAGCCAGAACTTTCTTCCAATCCCCTTGAAAAATTTCTTCTTCTGGAGCCAGAACTCTTCCATCTTTTGAAACTGAAATTTCTTCTTCTGGAGCCAGAACTCTTCCAGTCTTTGAAACTGAAATTTCTTCTTCTGGAGCCAGAGCTATTCCAGTCTCTTAAAACTGAAATTTCTTCTTCTGGAGCCAGAGCTATTCAGTCTCTTAAAAACTGAAATTTCTTCTTCTGAAACTATTCAGTCTCTTAAAATTGAAATTTCTTCTTCTGAGCCAGGTTCCAGTTCTTAAACTGAAATTTCTTCTTCTGAAACTATCTCAGTCTCTTAAAACTGAAATTTTTTCAGGGCTTGTGAGCTATTTTCCAGTCTCTTGAAACTGAAATTTCTTCTTCTGAAGCCAGAGCTCTTCCAATCTTTGAAACTAAAATTTCTTCTTCTGAGAGAGGGCTCTTCCCAATCTCTTGAAACTAAAATTTCTGGAGCCAGAGCTCTTCCAATCTCTTTGAAACTAAAAATTTCTTTTCTGGAGCCAGAGCTCTTCCAATCTCTTGAAACTGCGGTTTATTTTTCTTGAACAAGGATCTGTGAGTTTATCTGATGTTCCATGGACTGAGATAAGCAAGCTATACACAATAATGATTATTATATCACAAAAACAAGACTTGCAAATGTTGTAAAGATATATAAGAACCACTAAAATTTTAATACAAAATTAGTCTAATACAAAATTTTTAATAAATTTTATACCACTGTTTAATCATAACAAACTAATATTTTTCTAAATGGCATATAATTCTTAATTTCGAATATATTACTTAAAAACGGCATACATTCCTTAAATGAAATTTCCAACACTTTCGACTTTGAACGAACATTGACTTTCTTACTTTATTATTCAATTATGACATTTTAGCAAGATGGAAATTACTTTGATTGATTTGGATTAAAAAGGTAAAAACTATTGTAAACTTTTCTATTTTTAAATACTATCCTATAATAAAATAAATATGTGGGTGTTACGAAACAAATGCATACAATTCTATGATGATTAAAGTCTGAATAAATATCTAAACCAGAACCCAAAGTAAACAAACATTGATTTCTAAAATGAAAAGTACATTTCTCTTAATAAAAGAAATCCTCAAGTGATAAATCAAACTAACAAAATAAAAAAAAAAAAAATAGATGTCACAGATTCAAAAGCAATTTCATAAACGCAGCATATTCATTTGCTATCTGAATTTCATGGCTGGGAAGATGTCATAAATCAGAGCTAATTCCTAACGACAGTCAAAATTACAGGGCGAGATAGACCTGTGTTTTTACCCTCACCTCAAAAGCAATGCAACGAGTCAATCATCCGTCCAGATGCAATGGCAACGGAAACATGACATTTTTCACACAGCTGTTAATACTAGACAGAAGGTATGGTCGAGGGAGGTCGTAATTCAACTTCTTGCTGCCAGGTGCATTCTTAATTTCGAAATATATACGTATTTGAAGATTTATGGCAAGTGTCTGTTTTTTATGCAGAATCGTTGCTCCACCTGCGAATTTGTTAAATTTCCAGAATCTATCTCAGAACTTTAGGAGAACAGACTTTTACTAATTAGAAATACTTAACAATGACAACAATGAAAGCAAGAAGAATTAAAATATAGATTAGTAATTGAACGACTGAAATTTCAAAGAACCGAGCCCTGATGGCCGAGTAGCTACCACTATGGCGATCGGTACTACAGGTATTCCGGGTTCAAATTGCCATAGATATTTGTAGTGGTTCGGAATCCACTTTAAACAGTAGGTCCCGGTCTAAGATCATAGAGCGTTGCGAGGACATTGTTACTCCGCATTCATAGCTTATCTTCAAGCTACACGCACCATCTGGGCAGTGCTAAGTGAGGAGTAACGTCCTGCAGCACATAAAAGACATGCTATTACATAAAAGACAATTGTCTAAGTAATTGCCAGCTGCATTAGTAAAAAAAATATATTCAAGCACCTTTGTTTCAAATGAGAAATTCATTGGCAAATTAAGACATAGTACGTACTTTAAACTTACTGGAAAACTTTAAAAGACATTTTAAAGATTTATTTACAAAATAAAAATATTCATTTATATAAGTATGTATCTAATCCAATGTTTTAATCTGAATAAGCATAATATTTCTGACATACTATATAACAATTTTTTCCAGTCGACCACCAAAAAGTTTAGGTATCTAGATATATAAAATATGTTTGCTCTTCATGTTACATAAATTAAAGTTTCCTTGTTACATAAATAAATTGCTTTCAAGGTTTCAACATTTTTACTATATATCTGTATGAGGGGTCTCAGAAAGATCTGGTAAAATTAGATCTCAGTAAGATTTTGGGGGAGTCCAAATATAAGTGAATTATATGTATTTGGCATTGGATAATTGCAGTAAAGTGAGACCTCTCCATACTATCTGAGTGGGTCTTTTAAGTCACCAATAGCTAGAACTTCCAAACCAAAAAATAATAATCTCATCCTTTCTGTTAATGCTACCAAAAAGGCTTTGGGTTTGGTTTAATGAAACTTATTTAAAAAGAAAAAAAAAAGCGAAAATTGCCATTTTGTTTATTTAACGCTTTAAATCAATGCTATTTTAAATCCTATACTTATTTTCTCGAGAGTTATATCCCCACCAATTTATTATTTTAGTTCTCTTTGATCCACAGTCACAAAATATAGCGTGTATTTATAATAAAACCCCCTAATTAAAAAATCAAATCAAATTTTTTTAATTTAAAATTATTTCATTACAAATTGTTAAAGTTTAATGAAAAAGAAGAACTTTACTTAAAATTCTAGGTAGCAAGTTTGGATTAAGGGTGAGCTTCAAAATTCAATGTTCTTGTTGCTGCATTTTCTAAAGTTTTTTAAAGTAACTTGTTAAACGCATTATGGAGAAAAAAAGAAATAAACTAAAGTATTTGGTTATATATATACATGTGTTTTTAGCATCACCACTATTTTTTAAAAGTTTAATTTATTTAAATTTCAAATTCCAAAACTCTCATTTCAAACAATGAAAATTGTAAAAATGAAACAGAAAAAACAAAGTGAACATATTTCTGAGGTTGAAATCAGAATACTTTGCACCCCTGAAGAAGTCGCCAATCTTGGAAGCCGGAATAATCCACCATTATGTTCAACTGATTTCTTTTACAGGGTTACAATATTATAGTGAATTTCGTAACTTCTTTTTCGGAACAATACCAACGACTATTTATTTCTACTTTGATAGTTATTTGCAAATTTTTAGTTATAGTAAATAAGAAACGTAAATATATTCTTTTAAATATTTATTCCGATAAATTATTGAATGTTCTGATATCGTTCTTATATGATACAAAAAATAAAAAAAATTTATGATGATGTTGCCACTCATGAAAATACGGAACAAATAAGAAAAGATTTTTTAAATTTATTAATAACTTATGATTATCAATAAATTACTTTGATTATCAAATAATTATTTTCTTTTAAAAGCTGTTGAAATAATTAAGGTTTCATAATTGGCGTTATTTGAATTCGCGTGAAAAATGTTACTTTTTATTTTTAGAACGTTAGGTCATGGCGAAACGTCGATCGAACCCTATAAATTGTTCGATTTTATGTTTCCTTTTTTAATGCTTTTGACATAGTTAAGCTTGTGGCAACAGTTTGAATTCGCGCGGAAAAATGTAACTTTTAAATTTTAGAACATTAGTTTACAGAAGAAAGAGGCTTCAAGAATATATTAAATTTTTCTGTGGTTCTTCTTGTTTTCTTCATTCATTTAATAAGGTAATGCACTGACAGGTTTTAATAAGGCATTTTTCTCCAACAAAGGATATATCAGAATAAAGTGTAAGTTATTCTCTTTTCTTTTTTAAAATAATTTTGTTTCAACATTGGAATTCGGTATCGTAAACAACATGAAATATTTTTTGACAAAACAGAAAAAAAAAAAAAAAAAGTCTTATAAGCGAATAATTTTGGCATAATTTTTATTATAACAGCGACTATTATATTTGTCTAAATGATACATTTATGTGAGTTAGCAAAACATAATTCCACATAATAATTTGGTGATAAAGCAATTAAATTTGGCGTAAAAGCAATTTAGGAATAAAATTTTGGCAAAATAATGATATATTTTGGCGTTAAAGCGGCAATATGTGGCATAAAAAGAAAACATTAAAAATTTTGCCATAATAAAGGGGAAAATTTGGCAATAAAGCGATATAAATTAGCGTAAAGACAATTTAGACATAATTGTTTTGGCACAATAGTGCTAAATTTTGGCGTAAAAGCGATAGCATTTGGTGCAAAATTATTCAAGGAATAAAAAAATTTTTAGTGATAAAAATTTGGCTATAAGCATTAACTTTTGGCATGGAAGCAATTTATAAACAAAATTTTCTTAGTGAAAAGTAAGGCGTGGCGATAAGACGTTAATTGTTGGCGATAAAGCATTTCAAGAATTAAAATTTTGGCAGGATAGTGATAATATTTGGCTTTAAAGCGATAAACTTTGGCTTAAAATAGCTGTTTGGCGAGGAATTTTGGCGAAATAGTGTTTTACAATGACACCGAACTTCCGCAGCCATTTTGTTTGTTTACTTGGTGATTAGGCATCCAATGAATTATTTTGGCGTGATATCATTTTTACAGCGAAAACTGCCTGGTGTACTATTTTTACTTGGTATCCTGGCGATGCATTTGGCACAAAAATACTAGATTTTTACTATTTATTCTAAAAAAATGAGCTCATTTGCAACACTATGAACATTCAAGGCATTTTCTTGGCTATAAGAATGAATAAGAACTTATAAGAATGAAATTTCAGCTGCAGAAGTAGATGGCTGCAAAACTTAGCATTCTTGGTTATCATGAAATCTTTCACACTAGTAACAGTATCAATTCCTGCTGGCAATTAAAATTTGTGTTTGTTTGCTTTGAATCACTATTGAAGCAATTTCCATCCAAGCAACAGTCATTTTTTTCTCATTTACAGGATTCTCAAGGTCCGTCCGTGAAGATAATTTCTGTTTGTCGGTATAACAATCCCATCTAGAAATGCGCTTTACTGTTGAATAAATTTTTCGACATTTTAGCAATTAACATTAGACCAAACAGGAAAGGAGAATAATTGTAAAATGAGTTGTTTTAATTGAATATTAAGAATTGCCTTAAGGCATGAATTTATCGCGTGCATGCAACACTTATAGACGTGCTTCATAGATAGTGTCTGAAAACCTACTCTTAAAAATTATTCATAGTTGAATATCGTTGGACGATAAAGAAATAGTTCGCCGTATGCAAAATAAGATAGTGATTGCTGTTTCGGACTGTTTTGGGACTTTCGAAAACTTCCTTTTCGCTATAAGAAAAAGAAAAAAAAAAAAAAAAAATCGCATTTTTTACAAATTCAAAATCGCTTCGTATTTCCGTCCACTTTTCGTCATTGTAAGGTGAAACTTTTTCGAAATTTAATCTGTTTTAAGATCATAAACAGTCTCACGTAAAATTATTTACAGACGCATGTTATGAAAATGAGATAGTGACACACGGCAAGTTCCTTTGTTTTCATCTTTGAAGGAAATCTATATGCTTTTCTACGGATTTAATTTTTTGCATTAAAAAATATTTATTATTTATTATTATTAAAAATTAAATTAAAAATTATGTATTATTTATTATTTCCTTAATTAAAAGTTTTAATTAAGGAAATAAATTCACGCATGTCTTCCTGAAATTAAATTGACAAGCTGTACTATATAATCTTCATGATGACGTGCTTCTTCAACATTATAGTGTGAAATTATAGTGATTTTTTTTAAAAACCTAATCTATTTTAAGATAACCATGTGTGCAGACTCACGCAGCTCTGTTTATAACAGGGGTGGCCAACCCGAGGCCCAGCTTGAACCTTTTTCCGGCCCATGAGACTTATGTTTATATATCTTTTATATTTCATTTTGAATGTTATATATTTCTTCACAAGGGGCCTGAATGGCCGAGTGGTTAGTGCTCTGGCGCTAGGTACCCCAGGTTTCGGGTTTGAATCCCGGCGGTGCCATGGCGGTGTAGTGGTTCGGAATCCACTTTAAAGCCGTAGGTTCCGGTCTAACACGATCATAGAGTGTTGCGGGGGTATTGCTGCTTCACGTCCGTAGCTTATCTTCTACACGCACCTCCTGGGGAGTGCTAAGTGAGTACCGTCTGTGCAGCGCTTGCCTCAAAGGCATCAAAGACAAGTGTCTAAGTGTTTGCCAGCTGCATTAGAACAAAAAATATATATATTTCTTCCCAATGTGCATTTAATATCATTATTATTATATTATCTATGTTCATATGTAAGAATAATGGCAAACACAATGATAATAACTCATTGCGTTTCAACATTTCACTCCCAAAAAATGTCTATAGTGGGTCCAAATCTAATAGGGCAATATATCATTTTATAGGTGGCTCACTGAGTTCCATTCCAATGTGACCCCCCAAGTTAATTTGGGTTGGCCATCTCTTGTATATAAAGATAGGTTATGAAAAATAAGAGGCAATCAGTGCTGACACGTGGTGAGTTGTTTGTAGTATGTTGTTTCATTTTTTCAATTAAATCCATTGATAAAAGTTTTAATTATGGAAGTATACCTAGGCATGTCTTTCTGATATGAAATTTACGGACTGTTGCACGGAATCATGCAAACATTAAATAAGCACCCTTATTGATGCTCATAAAGCCATCATAATAAGTAAACTAGACCAGGAATACATCCCTGCAGAAATTGCGCAAAGCTTTCCTAACACCTAAGCACATTCTATAGTGCCCAGTACTTACTCCCCATGTTTTGCAATTGGGTATGGTGCCAATCGAGGCCAACTTAAGAGAAGTCCTGTATAGTGAAGTGGCCGCTATCGAGAAGACATTTGACTTGATCTAACAGTTGATAATTATATTTAAATCCATGGACACGATAACAACAACAACAATAATAAGTAAACTTTTTAGAAAGGTCAAACTCATAACCCTATAACATATTCCTCACAGATTAAGTAAAAAATTGGAGGAAAAAAAAAAGCAAGAAAAAGGAAAAGAAACGGCCTGAAAACCAAAACAGAAAGCGAAACTGGACGAAGCGACTTTCTCAACCCCCCCGGACAAGCTTCACCTACCACTTTGAACCTCTGGAGAGGAAAAAACAAACCTTCGATGAAGACATGCAACAATGAATCACAATTGCAGCAAATCGATGATACCAGAGAGTGCCCAAAGGGTCTGACCCCAACACGCATGGCTGCCAAAAAGAAGGCAGCCAAACCGAAAAAGAGCCAAAAGAAAAGAAAAGAAAAGAAAAAAAAGAAAGCCGCCCGCCAAGGGACAAAGCGAGAGGGTCGGTCCCCGCCTGCCATCCTTCCCGCAGAGATAACTGGATCGGATATCTAACTGTCGAGCGGCTACTGTTCGGCCGAACGTGGTGAGAATGGAGAGTCACGTATTCCGGAGCTGCAGGTTAAAAGTTATGACGATTCCTTATCGGGTTTTCTCGCTTAGAATATTTATACTCGCAGTCAAAAAGAATTTCACTTTTTCTTTTCTTTTCTTTCTTGTGCCCCGATGTGTTCTTGGCTTGTCGCTGGCTTCGTCGGCGCTTTGTTTTTTCGGGATGTCCTTCCTCTCTCTGTGATTCTTGTTTCTGTATTTAGTTGTGTTTTTTTCTCTCCCTCTTTCTCGATTTCAGGGTGGAAGATTAAGTTGTTATTTGGGGATGAGTGATGGTGTTACAGGGGTGGGAATTTAGAAAGGGAGGGGAGGCATTAAGACAAATGGTGCTGAGATTCTGAGACTTCTAGATCAGAAAACGAACAGCATAAAAAGCTTTCATTCTGGGCCATTACTTAAGCGTGTAATCAGGATAGTGAGCATATCTTGTATTTGAGAGACATTGAATTGATTCAGATGTATTTCTCAAAACAGAAGTGAGCAGGCCATCTATCAAAAGATCCTACAAATCTTTTATCTTAAAAAAAATGTTTAATTCCTGGAAAAAGCTTACAAAAATTATATTCTCCGTTTTCGATTATTTTCACATTTAAATGCATGCATTCATTCAGATTATTTTTATTTGTAATTTTTAACTAAAACTAATACAACAAATATTTTCATCCAATAATGTGAACGTTTATGTCTAGCAATTCATTATTTTATAAGCAATTCTTTTTATTTAAGAAGTATTTTATTTCGATTAAAACAACCGTAAAAAGATAAATAATAATAAAAAATTAAGAAAACCGTGAAGGGACAAGCAACTGTATCATATTGAAGATGTAGTTCAGGATAATAATTTCACTGATATTGACATGAATTATTAAAATAATTTTTTTTTTTGAAGCTTAATTATCAGTTCGGAATAACTTTAATTTCTTTGTAGTAACGATAAATTATGTCAGATGATCAGTATTGTGATGATTGCGTCAAAACAAGGTGGTAGTGTCACTAAAATGCGCAACGGGCAACCCCCAGGTGGGAACTGAATGGTGTGCACCCTCTTCTCATCTGGTAGAACCCAAGAGAAGGACTTTCCAGCCTAAATATTATCATCGGCATTGTAAGGATTTTCGGTTTCACTTCACGTGTTGGATTTCCAAACATTTCTCTCCGAAACCCAATGGGCTCTCTACCAGTTCAACTCAAGGTCCTTTGAAATAATGTTATTTAAAATCGAAGCGTTTTATCTGTCTTCAAATTAAGAGCTGACTCAGGGGTTAAGCCGGGGACAAATGTCTCGTTGCTGTTTCCTTGAAGATCTCATAAATCCCCGGCATTAATCTCCTTCCTCTTATCTCGCGATTTCTCTCCCATATAAAGCAGAGTGCCGGATGGTTTATTCCCTAAATTAACGTTTCCTATCACTGATGCTTGCCAGAATCGTTCCGGGAAGAGCACCCCAAAACCCACCCCTCGAATCATCACCGAGTTGCCAGCACCCATTCCTTGTCCTCCTTCCATCAAGGCAAATTTACGGCAGCAGTAACATAATCGTCGTGTTTAGGATCCACCAACTCGAATTATGAACTCCTCTGATAAACACCCCCTCAAAGCGAATGCGACTGAAGGAAGAACTAGAGGAACAGCCCCCTACTCACCCCCCATTCTCGGAGTTCTGTCTGCGCCAGATAAGAGTTGAAAACGACCCGTTGGTTGTACAATGATTGACAACGTTTCAGTTTCTTTTGACTGCCGACTGGATATCTGTCAGAGTGTTCCATCAAGACAAGAGGGCAGGGGAATCATGATGTCAAACTCGGTTTCTTTCGGAATGGGGATAATTCGTAGGGGGAAAAAAAAAAAATCTTTTAAATTTATAGACGGTGGAGCCTATTCTGGCAATAGATATGGAAGAATCCTACATGCGATTGATAGAAAAATAGAAATTCAAGTTGATACAACTGGATGAGTTGTTGATCCAGTTGATCAAGGGTCATCTGGATGATGAAGTTGATATATTAAAATAGTTTATGTAACTGTCTTTAAATGACATAAAACATATTTTTAAAAGATAAAAAAATTTATTTTTAGAGTTATTTTATTAAGAATACTGGGTAAGTGAAAAATCAAATTCAACATTGGTTATTAGAAGAATGCAACTTAGGTAAAATCTTTAAGCCATTTATTCAGATATACACAGTCCAGTTACATTAATGGGACCACCACCTACTTTCGACATCAACGTGAAATAATCAATCACAAAAAAGGCAGGTGGCAGCCCATTGCAGTGGAGTGTATATAAAGAATTCCGCTTAATACCACTTAAATACTATTTAAATACACATACTACATTCCACACTCCACTTAAAGCCAGAATATTCAAGAGTGTATATTCTGGCTTTTTGACAGATGGTCACATTAATGTGACTGGACTGTGTATATATATATATAACTTTATTTTAAAATTTTGTGTTTAATTTTTTTCTCATTTACTTCAGTTTCAATTTAAATTTTTATATGCTTTTATTATATAAATGTAAAAATTTTAAAATGATGATTTTGTAATTCAGAGAGAGTTAAAGAAAAATAATAATCTTCGAGTAAGTTTTTTCTTTATTAAGTTCGTAGTTTTTAAGTAGGGCCTGATGGCCAAGTAGGCGTTCGGTACCACAGCTTTCCGATGGAAAAAGAAAAATTTGGGTGAAAAAAATGATCAGAAATATAAAAAAAAAAGGATAATTTGGGAGAGAAAAAAAATGATCAGAAATTTCAAGAAAAGAAAAAAATTCGGGTGAACAAAAATGAATAGAAATTTAAAAAAAAAGGAAAATTTGGGAGGAAGAAAAATTATCAGAAATTTCAAAAAAAAAAAAAGGTAAAAAAATGAAAATTTCAAAAAAAAAAGGAAAATTTGGAAAAAAATGATCAGTAATTTCAAAAAAAAGGAAAATTTGGGAGAGGGAAAAACTGATCAGAAATTTCAAAAAAGGAAAATTTGGGAGAAAAAAAAAAGATCAGGAATTTCAAAAAAAAGGAAAATTTGGGAGAAAAAAAAAGATCAGGAATTTTAAAAACGGAAAATTTGGGAGAAAAAAAAAAATGATCAGGAATTTTAAAAACGGAAAATTTGGGAGAAAAAAATATTATCAGTAATTTCAAAAAAAAAGGAAAATTTGGGAGAGAAAAACTGATCAGAAATTTCCAAAAAAGGAAAATTTGGTGACGAAAAAAAAATGATTAGAAATTTCAAAAACGGAAAATTTGGGAGAAAAAAAAAATGATCAGAAATTTCCAAAAAAGGAAAATTTGTGTGTAAAAAAATGATCAGAAATTTCCAAAAAGGAAAATTTGTGTGTAATAATTTGGGAGAGAAAAAAACTGATCAGAAATTTCCAAAAAGGAAAATTTGGTGACGAAAAAATGATTAGAAATTTCAAAAAGGAAAATTTGGGAGAAAAAAAATGATCAGAAATTTCCAAAAAAGGAAAATTTGTGTAAAAAATGATCAGAAATTTCCAAAAAAGGAAAATTTGTGTGTAAAAAAAATTTTTTTTTTTTTTCTTTTTCCCAATTGGCAATTCTGGGGATCGGTATCAAAATGTCCTGTTTCCTCTTTGACGAGAGGAAAAAAAAAAAATTTTTTTTTTTGACAGGAAGGATGGGGAAGGAAGAGAGTGTCTGAAAGTGGAGGGATTCGATTTCTGAGTCGGTTTTGAAGAGGAGGTTGACCCGGACAAGCAACATGTCAAATAAAAGTCTCATAACTCGCAGGAGACGCCGAGTCTTCTTGGCTTCCGAACTTTAACCTGAGCGAGGAACAAGTTCATAATCCGGGGGCTTAACTCGAAATCTCATTAGGTGCAACTTTACGGAGGGGCTGCCCGGGTAAATAGCTCTTTGGACTTAAAGAGTCTGCTTTGGGTTGAGTCCCTGTTATGACGTTTTAGTCATACATCATATGTTCTTCTGCGGAACTGGCATTTCATGTTACATAATTGGTTACACATTTTGTTATACGAGATTTAAGAAATTCCTCTGGTATAAAAGTAAAAAAATAGTGTGTGTGTGAAAAGGAAAATAAGAGGTTTGATTGTTCAGTGAAAAATACAATCAATATATGAAATATTTTTAAAATAATGATATTTAAATCTTTTGCAGCTTTGGAGGAAGCTTTTCGAGCTTTTGAATGGGCTGCAAGGGCTCTGCATCTAAACATAAAGCAGGAGAGAAAACGAAATATATGCTTTCCTCAAGACATATGTGTCAGGATACACCCAATATCACCTTAGACACTTACACTTTTCAGTCTGTTCTTCGTTTTAAATACTTAAGATCATGAAATTAATTGAAAAAAAAATAGCTTACCTGAAATAAAAAAAAAAAAATTTGTGTCTGCCGATAAGGCCTTTTATGGATTAAAAATCAGTATAAATCAAAGTACGTAAGCAGAAAAACTAAATTCTTGTTCTATAAAACCCTTATTAGACCTATTTTTGTCTATGGCTCTGAAACTTGAACCCATTTGGGTGTATTTGAACGGAAGATTTGAAGGGCTATTCTTGGAGGTGTTAAAGAAAGTGATTGTCGGAGAAGACGGTACAATGCAGACATTTCTAAATGCCATAAAGACCCAGATATTATAAAATTTATGAAGATCGATAGATTAAACTGGGCTGCTTATATATTTAGAATGAATGATTTAAATCCCTGTAAAAAAGGCTCGTTTTGTAAGTTATTTGTAAAAGTTTGTAAGCTTTGTAAAAGTTGTTTTTAAATATCAAGAACCTTGAAAATAAATTCATTAAAATTCAAACTATTCAATACCATTACCCATATATCACTACAGGATAGAATCATGACCTTAAGCCTCCTTAATTTTCTCCTTCTCTTCTATTGTCCATCTGCAACATTTGCTTTTCATCCCTAGAACATCTCCCATAGTCCCTTCCTCTGGCCTGGTAGTGATGAATGCGGACTGTGTCCAAATAATCTCTGAAAAAGTCAAACTCTACCCCTGCATTATCAAACTTTCCTTCCGATCTACAGTTTCGAATTTTGCTTCAAATTTTTTTAAAGCTTTTTTTTTTTTATTTTTGTATTCATATATCTATATATTCTGTTATATATTTCCATTATATCTGTATTTATATATGTTATGTACTTACGTATTTATATGTTTCTATTGTGCATTTGTGTATTTTTATATTGCTTTTATTTATCACCACCCTTTAACTTTTAAAAAAATTTCTTTCTCTCCTAAAAACCGTTTGCTTTAAATTTTTAATTTCTGCTATGATAATAATACTATAATGATTCTATGATAATTTTTAAATTCTATATTTTAACTCTGTTCAGCTGTGCACTTTGTGCACAGGTACTGACTGTCTTACACAATCTGGCTATATTGATAATATCTAAGGAATAAGAACTGCATTGGCTTCCAAAAATTAAAAAAAAAAAAAAAGGAACATTTGTGATAACATGGCTAAAAGTAAGTACAGAAGCAAAATACAACTTTCGCATCCTAACAGCTCGTGATGAAACAGCCGTGTATCGAATTCTAATGAACTCGAATACTATTTTCGAAAGGCGCTTTTTTAAAATAGACAAAAAAATTGGATTTTCTTTTCTTCCACGAAAATTGCTATTTGAATGCGGGCGGATATCTTAAAGCGTGAAGAATACAAGACGGCTTTTATTAGCGACTCATTATTTTGTTAAGACAACTAAATAGTTTAGTTAAGATTTTGCTAATTAATTAATCTTTAAAAGATTACACTAAAACAATGAAACAAAAAAAATTATTATTTTTTAATCTGTTGTAGTGAAAGAAGCACAAACACGACACTACACCGCCGATGTCTTTTAGGGCAAGAGCCTATGCCGTAAATAACCGCACAGCCATCAACACCTCTGCTTAATTAGGAGCGAAGCGCAGCAAATTTCTGCTGATAGCGAATCTCGCTCTTGCTAATTTCGAGGCGAGTTTTTGCAGAGTCGCCCTCTAATCTGCTCGTAATCAGCACCGCCGACTTCTTCACGCACAGTGGGATCCGTTATCTGAGCCAGCTATCTCGAACAATGTTTTCTGGAGAGGGCCCTTCGAATTCCGGGCCCTACCAGCAACGGGGCGGGAGATTATAGCGTTTTTGGATCTCTGCGACCGTATCTCCGCCTAAGTGAAAAATCGTGTTTTTGGACGTATATACCTAGGGATGAACCTGAAGATGTCTCTTTCTTTTTCTCTCAGCCCCCCTCCCCCTCTCAATCTGATAAGAAGAGGATCGGATTAGGCAGTGCACCTGTTGATAGTTGTTTTTTTTATAAGAAAGATGTTCCATACCACGTGACAAGAGTATGTCCTGCATTTAGAATGAGATCGTATCTGATACGGGGTGTGTAAAATCCATGAGGAGTTGACGAAAATTTAATCTGTGGGAGTCGGGTCATAAAAATGCACGGTGTCCACTGCGGTATCGTGTGATGTCTCCATTAACAAACCGTTTTTATCGAGAGCGGGTGGTTTTTTTAAGAACTTAACCGACATTTCTATTCACCTTATGCCTCTGTCAGCTAGCCCATGAATTTAGAAGCTCTAATTTTAATTTTTAAAGATCCCTATCAGTCGCATTTTAAAAACGAAGAGCTCTTTAATTCAAAAGATTAAAATTTTAAATGTATGTATTAAGATAAGGCCCTGGAATATCTTCACGACCCGCAATCAGTTCATCGCCGGTATTTTACCCAAAGTCGTTAAATTATACTTTGTTATTTCAAGTAGTTATCATGTTATAAGAAATATTTAAATCCTTAATGGATTTTTTTTTGGTCATAACATTACAAAAATGTTAAAACTTTTTAATATGGATGCCTGCACCTTAAATAATTTAACGACAATTTCAACATTTCTTAAATAATTATTACTCTTTTTAAAATTCATGTGTGTAAAACTTGGATTTTTAAACGCATACAATTTCGAATTCTGAAGGAAAATAGAAAGAAAAAAAAAAAAAAAAAAAAAAAAAAAAAGAAAAAAAGAAATGCTTTCATAATTTTAATCGCAAGTAAAGTGGTTTTCTTGATTCGTTCAATGAAGTTAATTTCATTCATTAAATTAAATTCATTGAAATTATTTTATTATTATTTATTATTTTCTAATAGCCATAACTGTGAGATATCTTTCGATGTGCAAGTACATTTCATTTAGGAGAAAGCAACGACAGTTACAGAAAGTATGTAAACCTTTAATAGATCACATAGGTTGATAAGTACCTGCACATTATCACTCTTATGCATAGGCTTCTACATCTTATACACCTTTTATACATAGGAACCTACATCTAATACACCTTATACATAGACACCTACATCTTATACACTTTATACAGAGATACCTATATCTTATACCCCTTATACAGAGGTACATACACCTTATACATAGATACCTACATCTTATCCATACATCTATGTATAAGGTATAACCTATCATAAAGCAGTCTACCATCATAACCTACACATTTATATTATACATAGGTGCCTACTTTATATATATGTACCTACACTTATCCGTCTTATACATAGGTGCTTTATTTAATATATAGATACCTATGTTATTAAATAAATCACAGAAGCCTTAAAAATAAATTAAAAAAAAAAAAACTTAAAAACTTAAAAAAATGTGTAGAGACTTAAAATTTATAAAAGTTCAAAAATAAAAAAAAAAATTCAGTTAAAATAATGTAAAACCAAAAGTTAAAAAAAAAAAAATTTTTTTCTTTCTAATGCAGCTGGCAAACACTTAGACAGTTTGGTCTTGGATGCCTTAAGGCAAGCGCTGCACAGACGTTACTCACTTTGCATTACCCAGGGGCGCGTGTAACTTGAAGACAAGCCACGGAGGCGGAGTAACAATGTCCCCGCAACGCTCTACGATCCTATTAGGACCGGGACCAACTTTTAAAATGGATTCCGAACCACTACAAACAACCATGGCACCGCCGGGTCGCGAACCCGAAACCTGTGGTACCGAGCGCCACAGCGCTAGCCACACGGCCATTCAGGCCCCAGTTAAAAAATTAAACTCTATTGGATTTTAAAAGAATAAAAGAAGTTTAAAATGCATTGAAAATGGCAGTTATTTCACCTCTCAATTCTTTGTCTTTGGAGAAGGAAGACGATTCAAGGTTAACAATTAGGAAGAAAAGAAGAAAAACACAGATTTAAAAATAACATGCAGTCCTTTTCAACCCATTTTAAATCATTAATATCTGTAGTCCTACATTTTTCTCTCTGAATGGCGAACGCACCCATTTCTTTTAGCAACATCATGAAAGCTATCATAAAATATTGAAATATCACGTTTGCTGATACCTGTCTACTGGGTAGCTATCATTTATTTATTTTATTTATTCTGATCTATTTGATTTATGTTTCATGTTTCTGATGTACTTTTTTTTTTTTTTTTTTTTTATGAAACTCAAAATGAATTTTTACAAATGATTTCTCGAAATATAGGGCATGGATTGTTGTTAGATTGAGTACTGTTCGGGATCCTTCTTTCTCAATATTTTTTTCTGAAATCAAATTTTATAACTTGGGCTTGAATGGCCGAGTGGCTAGCGCTCTGGCGCTCGGTACCACAGGTTTCGGGTTCCAGTCCCGGCGGTGCCATGGATGTTTGTAGTGATTCGGAATCCACTTTAAACCGTAGGTCCTGGTCTAATAGGATCGTAGAGCGTTGCGGGGGCATTGTTACTCCGCGTCTGTGGCTTATCTTCAAATGACACGCCCCCTTTGTAGTGCTAAGTGAGTAATGTCTGTGCAGCGCTTGCCTTAAGGCATCCAAGACCAAGCTGTCTGAGTATTTGCCAGCTGCATTAGAAAAAAAAAATTTATAACTTTCATTTTAATTTTTTTAGAAAAACTTATTCAAGATATATTATTATATGGACATTTCTGTTCATTTCTAATGCATCACAATGCTATATATTTTTTATTTATTTTTTTTTAATATTTGATTATTTGTTTTTCTTGTCGGACAATTGCGAGAACGGCCTTCGTGCCGCGTCTTTTGTGAAAGTGTTCCATGGTTAATTGTAACTGAATATGAACAGAGATATGGCACATGTTAGTATGGGAATAAAATAAAAAAAAAAGAAAGGATTATTTCGACCATGAATGTTTTTACTTTATTCATTTCTTTGATACAACATAATTTCTTTTTTTTTTTCTAAAACAATTTAAAATAATATCGTTTATAATAAAAAAAAAGGAGCAAAATTTCAGACTTCTTTTACCAATGCCACCCATGACCCAATGCCCACATGGAATGCTCTGCATTTTAAATTTTAATGTTAATTTTAAAATATATTCTAAATGTTTAAACATTTACTAGATTGGATAAGAGAATCGAGTACCTGTGCACATCTGCGCAGAATTCAAATATAATAATAGAAAGTATTACAGAATTAGCGGGAATTAGAAAATTTAAAGCAAATAGTTCATAGAAGGAAAAGAAGTTTTAAAAAAAGTTAAGGGGAGGGGAACTCACTAGGAGGTGACAGATATAAGCAATATAAAAATACATAAGTGCATAATAGAAGCATATGAATACGTAAATACATAGCAGACGTATATAAACATAGATATAAAAAAAAAGACAAATACAAAATATAGATACATAAACACAAAAAAAATAAAAAGCTTAAGAAACAAAAAACACAAACATTTAAGAATGCTTATCAAATGGTGTTTTTTTTTTTTTTTTTAAAGGAGGCTTTTTTATTCATGCAAAATGATTACCATACTGGTTTTTTTTTAATTTATTTATTTTGTTTTAGTTATTTATTTCTATCATGTGCGAACAGGATGCTGCTCTGGTATGAACTCCATGGTGTCCATAAAAAATGCAGGGGAAAGGAAAAAATGTCCTTATTAAGTCACATTCTAAAAATTGTGATTGATTTCACTGTGGTAAAAATATTATAGGATTGCATTTAATTTTGAATGCTTTCACAAGATGAAAGAGATTGTTATTTTAATTTTCTTGAGATACTGCTTAAGGATCGGTTATATCCAGGAAAGTTAACCATCCCTTAACATTACAAGTAGGGATGGCAATACCGTATACCGAATATTTTTAGCCATTTGTGCAATTTTGTAATACCGGTATTCACAAGTTTAAATACCGTTTTTTTCGGTATTTACTAGAAATTTAGAATTCTTATCTGTGAAAGAATTTTTATCTGTGAAATTCTTATTCTTATCTGTGAATTCTTATTCTTATCTGTGAATTCTTACTCGGAATTTTTATCTGAAAACTAGGAACGTTGGAATAGTTTACTCCTAATTATGGAACGTTTTTTGAAACTGAAAAATCCAATAAAAAAAGCAATGATCGACTTAAACCTGCAAATTAATTTTTCTGATTGTGAATTCGACTTAATATCCAGAGCTGTATCAACTCTACTTCCTATAAAATAGGCTGTTGAGGCATTATGTCGGAGAGATTCTAATTTATTAATAGCTAATGCAACAATAAATTTCATGTTGCAGTCACTGAAAGAACAGCACGCATCACCTTCTGAAGAATTATATATTACATTGAAAAATCGCACAGAAGAAAGACATACTGAAATAGAAAATGTCTTACGGTATTTACATAATTATAATGATTTTGAAAATGAGAATGAAAAAAAGAAGAAAAGAGACTAACCAATTCAAATTTGATCAAGTTTGTAGTAAACTTTCTTAAAATTACATTCTTATTACTTACATTCTCTAATAAAACTGGCAAATAAAACAAAAACACTTCCATTTCCTTTCTTTTTCTGAAATTTCTACTACCGGTATTAAAACCGGTATCCCAGTATTAAGATCTAAAAAATACCGAATACCGGTATTCAACTTTTGGGTCCGATATTGCATTCCCTAATTACAAGTTTCGTTGATGAAATTCAGAATAAAATAAGGGATAAGTTCTTTGTTTCTTCATGGATGGATCCCGAAGGAACGCAACTTTTAAGTTTAAATTCGTAAATGATTTCAAGTTTTTAATTGTGTAAATTTTTAATATCTTTTTTTCTCCCCCATATAGCGTTGTAAAGATTTTGTGCTTATTAATGACTCTTTGTAAGCTTCGTGTTGGCTTGAATTGATATTTTTTTTTTTTTCCAATGGAGTTGACAAACAGACATGGCCGTCTTGGATGCCTTAATGCAAGCGCTGCACAGACGTTACTCACTTTGCATTACCCAGGGGCGCGTGTAACTTGAAGATAAGCCACGGACGCGGAATAACAATGCCCCCGCAATGCTCTACGATCCTATTAGGACCGTGTCCTACGGTTTAAAGTGGATTCCGAACCACTACACACATCCATGCCACCGCCGGGACTCGAACCCGATACCTGTGCTACTGAGAGCCAGAGCTCTAGGCCACTCAGCCATTCAGGCCCCATAGGGTATGATATTAATTCTAAAATTATTTTTAATTATTAAAAAAATCAAATACTAAATATAATTTAAAATTTTTAAAAATGACTGTTACTTCAGTGGTCTTATCAGAACGACACCTAGAAAGGATGAGTGCATGGGTATGGTACTTCAGTCAACATTTGGGCGTTAGTAAAAACGGAAACAACTTACACACCCATTACGAAAGGAGAGTGGAGGGGGGGAGAGAGAACTTTCTTTTTAAAGAGGGGTGACACTCCGGGTGATGGAGGTGACTTACGGAGTCACTTATGAACCGATGGAAAAATTCCGCGAAGTCACCAGAATATGACGAGGTTCGCGGCATGGAAAAATGTTCCCCCTCCTCGAATTTCTCTAAGGGGGGTGAGCGGGGAAACACAGATCTATCTTTTGGACTGTTCCCGACACATGTGGCTGCCAGACACCTTCCATTTTGTTTTCATTTTTTTTGTCTCCAGAAGAGGGGGGTGTTCGGGAGCAGACGACTTCTTGGTCTTCACGGTCAGCATCCATCACGGATAAGACCGCGAGAGCTTCAGTTTATAGTTAATTTGACGGATACTTCGTGATTAATGAGTGCGCCCATAACCGTGCCGCGTTAAATGGGCCTTGCACAATGGGTAAGGTTTCCGGGGATTCCTTTGATTCTGGGCTTTGCTTGTGATTCATTGATTCTTTTCCTGATAACTGGATTTTTTTCTCTCTCCTTTTATTTATGGATGTTTTTTTAGACACTAAAAGAGGTTGATTTTATTCCTTCAGGAATCATCCCACATGGCTGTTAGTATTTTCATTCCAATTAAGAATCCTTTTTTTTTTTTGGGATACATGGGGAAATAAAATTGTGAAACATATACAAAAGGAATGAAAGACATACTTTGGTTCGTAGTAGCACTGTGGTGAAGGGAGGATTTTTAAAAGGACCTAAAGTTGCATACGTATCAAAAATTTTAAAAATTAAAAAAAAGACTTGGTATTTAATTTCGTTCAATATGAATAATTGAATCATCCAATTAAATGTATGAAAATTTAAGATATTTAAGTAACATATCCCTATTTTGAAATAATAATCAGATTATCAAGGTAACTTATACAAATTAAGAGCTTATTTTTATCCAGATAAAAATATTTACTCCGATAATTTAATATTGAATCCAGATTAAAATAATTTTTTACTGTACTTTTGAACTGAAATTTACATAACACGGAGAAATCAGTTCATCAAATTGACATTTTGAAAAATTACTACATCTTGGATCATGACGTGAAATATCAGACTTAGCGTTAAATCTTTAAATATCGATTACATTATGTGTAATAATGGGTTATAAATAAAATTATGAAAAATACTTTATGCAATATTTCATGTGCATCAATCTGCATAGAACATACATTATTATGACCGTTAAAGATTTAATGAAAGTATTGAAAGTCAGTTACCATTATAATTATCGCTTAGGAACAGAATAATAAATTAATTATGAATTGTTATTCTATTATTTTTAAATCGGGTTTAATTTTTAATTTTTATTTAAAGAGAAAATCGTTCTGACTCGATTGAAAATTTACTTAACTGTATTTGCAAATTTGTACAATTTTGAAATGTCTCTGTTGGAATGACACAATTCTAAATTTTACAATTGCAACAAAATTTCATTCATTAAATTTTATACAATGTGCTAATGAATTTTTCAACATTAAAAAAAAAATAAAAAAAAAAAAAAAACATAATAATATGAAAAATTAAAACCTGCATTGTTATAAATTATTCATTATAAATTATTATTACACATTCCCCTCCAAAAAAAAAATCGCTGTCTTAAAAAATTATTACGAATATTAATGACTTGATAAAACAATCAAAGAACAAAACGCTCAGACTCGAAAGAAAAGAAAAGATGATTTCAATAGAGGGGTGTATCGTTCTCGAACTGCAACATGCATCCGACGTTCTAAACAATCTAATTATAGATCACTCGTTAATTCAAACGATTTCCTTTCGGACGAGATTAAACTCCAGTATTAAAAAAAAAAAAAAAAAAAAAAAAAAAAAAAAAATTATGGCGCGTAATATCTCTAACATTCGTTGAGGGATATCATCTCCATAACAAAGATGAGAATTATTACATAGGAAGGTGGAAAGAACAAAAAGAATAAAAAAATAAATGAGTAGGGGAAAAAAAAGTGGCAACACTCCACAACAGAGATGGAAATACGCAGTTTTATCTCCTGTGCTGGCAACAACAGAATTTATTAACGAAACGTACCGATTTCCAGTTACGGTCTGTTGAGCGGGAAAATTGACAGGGTTTTTGTTCGAACGTAGAGGGGGAGGGAGGGGGTGGGGCTCGTTAGCTGGGGCGTCAATACAGCGACGCGACAGGTGTTTATGTACAAACCCTGCAGGAGTTCCGCATCAATTCCGCATTCTGCCCCCACAACACGCTCCTTTGTTTCAAGTCGTGTCCGTCGGAACTCTTTTCGCACAGCCAGCCTGGGAAGACGAAAAGCCGTTTATTGATTTATTGTTTTTCATTTCTCTCTCTCTCTCTGTTTTAATTTATTGTTGTAGTTCCCCCCCCAGCTTTTTGTCGGATGTAATGAAACAAAGAGCCAAGGTTAAAAGCCGTTTGACCCTTTTTAAGACTCGGTTCGGGTTTTATTGTTGTTATGTAATCTTTTCATCATCGGCGGTGGCATCGGCGCTGCTATCTCATGCATAATCGTCTGTCGGATTGGTAATATCCGCCGATTCGAATCTCGGATGACGAAGTGGGAGGATTACGGGTTCGTTCCGAGTGGGGGAAGGGTGGGTTGGGAGAAGCAGCTATCATGATGCGGTTTGAAACCGTGTATTCTCTTATACTATTATTATTTTCCATACTGAAATAAATAAAAAAATTTTTTTGTTATCTTTTTCAATTAGAGAACTTTGTGGAAAATCCAACACCAAGTTTTTAAATTTTTTTCAATTCCTTCTATTAGCTCACACTCTCCGTATATATATCTTGTTCAAATTTTCAATCGTTAAATAAAATACTTTTTATTCTTCCACTCAAGTTCAAATATATATATATATTTTTAACTTGTAGTGGATGATACTGGATGTTAATACAGTTTTTTCAAATATTAATTCATTCATTAAATTTATTTAATTAATTTTAGTTTTCTTTTAGATTTAAGTTGCCTGTATCTACCAATAGAGGGCGCCAGATAAATTCAAAAAAAAATAAATGAAAATTATTTATAAAGGACTTTCTGCAATACAGTGAAAAAAAAAAATAGAATTGATTGAAATTTTTTTTTTTTTTTTTTTTTTATTACTTGTTTAATAGAGGCTAATACTAGATTTGACAGGAGCGTCGAGTACCTGTGTACACATCTGCTCAGAATTCAAATATAATAAAACAAAGTATCACAGAATGAGCAGGAATTAAAAAAATTTAAAGCAAACAGTTAATAGGAGGGAAAGAAATTAAAAAAAAAAAAAAAGTTGAAGGAAGGGAAATTAAATAGTTGACAAATATAAGCAATATAAAAGTACATAAGCGCATAATAGAAACATATAAATACGTAAATTCATCGTAGACATATATAAACACAGATAGAATGGAAAATAAAAAAATATATAGATATATAAATACAAAAAAAAAAAAAAAAAAACTTTAAAGTCAAGAGAAAACACACGAAGCAACATTTGAAACTGAAGATCGGAAGTAAAGTTTGTTAATGCAGGGTAGAGTTTGATGTTTTCAGAAATGGAATTTTTTTTTTAACACAGTTCCGCAGTATTCACTGCCAAACAGTGGAGAGGACGATAGGAGATTTCCTAGAACTGGAGTGTAGTATTGCAGATGGGTCATAGAAGAAATGAGGGAGGCTTGAGGTTATGATTCCATCCTGTTGTGTAATATGGATAGTGGTATTTACCTTCGTTGTGGGAGAAGAAGAGTTGAGCTTTAATTGACTTATTTTTATGGTTCTTGATATTTAAAAACAACTTTCTTGATAGTTTCGCAATAGGAGCGTCTGTTGATTCTATTTGAAGGTCATGATGCAACATGTCATTTCTAATGAACCAGGGAGGTCCTGTCATTATTCTAAGAATTTAAGAAGAAATAAGAAATAAGAAAACATAGTAGTTAAACGTAATTCATTTATACTCAGAAAATACTAATAATATCTTTCCACGTAGTTTCTTATAAAAATTTCAATTACTTAATAAGAACAAGCCCCCACAATTTTATTAGGCATATTTTTTTTATTAGTTGTTGCAATTTATTTCCGTTTTATGAAGATGCATAATCAGTCACTGACGAAGACAGGTGAATGAATACAACCGTTTATATTTCGATATTTGTTGTTTTCTTTTCCATACTAGAAACGAATAAAGTTTTTTAAGTCAAGTCATAAAATAGTGTGTGTGATACTTTGCTTTACGGTAATCTTTTTTTTTTTTATTTTAATTTATTTATTTTATAATATTTAGATATTCATTTACGATTGTAGTCTTTTCAAAAACGCGCTAATAGAAAAATGCGTTATGCTCTTTGAAAATCAAGTATCGCCATGCTTCAGGTTCAAATTCTGGCGTTGGCATGGATGTTTGTAAGTGGTTCGGAATCCACATTAAACTGTAGGTTCCAGTCTAATTAGCCTACAGTGTGTACAAAATGACCGTAGAGCGGCAAACCAAAACAAACTTTGAAAATCAAATTATTAGATCTGCTAACGTTTGGTTTCTTTCCCAAGTTCAAAAGTTTTTTTTTAATAATAATAATTTATAGATAATCTGGGGTTTTGAGTTTTTGAGGAAATATCATTATACATAATAAAATAATATTTCCTTAAAGTCCCCACAAACCCAGATTTATATATGTATATAAATATATCCATATACTATGTTATAATTTTATTATTCTATTAGTTTAATCTGGCAACCCTAATGCTACTGATTGAATTATGGAAAAAATAATTGTATATTTGAGCTGTTCGTTGTTCTAATGTTGCTGTTTCAGATTATCTTAAATAGTGCTGATAATGCGTTTACGCCAGCCATAATGGGCAAACGCATTTTAAATCGAGATGAGTGAACAAGATACTCCGACAAAGAAATTTACGCGGTGTCCTCCGTGCTTCAAAGTGGCATGGGTTACTGGAGAAGCAATTAAGAATTGGCTTCCTAATGAGCTGTGTGAAATTGAAGATGACGAATTCTTTAAAAAACAAATATAGTGAACAATTGTGTTCTCGCAAAACAAGACATCCGTAAAGGCAATAATAATTCTACAACAAGAAAGAAAAGAACTGGTAAAATTTTTTTGTACAAGATGCCACTGTTAGTCAACGATATTTAAAGAGACTGGAATATCGGAAAGAAAAAAAAAATCAGCGGGAAGAAATAAAGTTTGTGCTACATTTTTTCCGAAGGTAAGTCATTATTTAAATTAATTATTTAACATAATGAAGACGGTATACTATGGGTATGCAGCTAAAAGTATATAGACTGAATGCCCGCATAATTTGTAAATATTTAATAATTTTTTTAAAAAAAATGAATAATATTAAAAAAAAAAAAAAAAAAAAAACATTGTTTGCAAATGAGATTAGACATGTCTGTAAATAACATGAAATTTCATCGTCCGTTTTCAAAATGTTAAAAATATCATTTTTTAATTTTATTTATTTATTTATTATTTTTTTCGTTTAGATCTTGGATCTCTAGACTAGATATGAAATCTCTAGGGTTGGGTATCTAGATCTTTCGTTTATATCTAGTCTTGTGTTTCTATAAAAATTTCGCTATGTCAACCTTGTTAAATGATCGTCTTCTACATACTCGTACAAATATTTATTTTATTGCAAATGAGATGAGATGAAATGAAATGTGTCTCACAAAATTCGGCAAGAAATCTTACGTATGCACATGGAAACCCTGAACTACACTCCAAATCTCGCAATGAGATCTCGTGTGCACCCAAATTGCACTCAAGCTTTCTTGCGTGAATTTTGGTGCACCCTTTTAGCTCTGCAATTTTCACATCAAAATAAAACGTATATATTTTTCTTCGTATTTGATTACAAGGAATTATGGTATATCCATTTCTGTATTAATTCCTTATTGACATTATTTCTGCAGGAATTCATGCATTTTTAATCTAAAAACTAACACTTCCAATGCATTGCAACGTATTCTTATACACCAATCGTTTTTCGGGCCGGGCCTCCCCGTCGAAGCACTGTTGCTCAGCTGCCCCACTCATTCACACACTTTGCATCTGCTGCAGTCGGCGGATCATTTTTGATGTGTGTCGTTATTCGGGAAACGGGGTGGGGGTGGCAAGGAAAAAAAAAAAATCACCTGTCCCCTTCCACCTCGGAAAAGGGGGAGTGTGATGGAAAGACAACAAGGAAGAAGAAAGGACGAGTGTTTTCTTCTGATCCAAAGTGACATATTTCTGGAAGTTAATTCTGAAGGAACGGCGGAATGTTGCGCAAATATCGGTCCATGTTTGTTTTTAATCATGGGACGACGCATTTCAGAATGGTGAAAGAGTGAAATAGAGTGCAATAGTTATTACAGTATGTTTTTGAAAAGTGTTTTCTTCTTATTTTAAGGATTGAATTACATGTCTGTCTCTTTTTTTTTTACCCTCCCCCACTATTTCATTTTTAAATGTTTATTTGTAATGTACAAAATTTTGTTTCAATAGATTAAGTTAAAAAGGTTTTCTATCAGAAAAAATCATTAGCACTTTTGTAAACAAATAGTAGAAATTTAGTTAATTCAATAACTCTATTATTTGATTTGCAACAAAGATTTACTTGCAAAAATTGATATTTGGAAACCATTTGCTTAATAAATTTGCAGCCCAATTGAAAATCCTCGTTACACTTGAGGCACAGAATTAACGTGTCCAGCTAGAAATCAGGAGTCTGGGATTCGAATCTGCTGTCAGCTTTCGTTTCGTTTATTGATTTCAGAAATCTAAAGATTCGTTGACGGTTGTGAAATACATCTGAATGAAATGATATTTGTGTTCAATGAAAGCATATCTCAATTAACATTTGAAACTCCTCAAGGCGTCAATTTCCCATATTTGTAGTGTACAATAGTTGACCATAAAAATAATCAAGATTGCAAAATGCATTTATAGTTGCTACTATTTAATATATTGAAAATCGATTTTGGAGGAAAAACTGAAACGCAGCAACATTTAAATTTTGTATACATTTATTAAATTATGCAGGTGCCATTCAGTTCCACAACTTTTTGCCATCTTTCAGGCAACTTGAAACTACCGTCCTTCCCGAACCACCTCTCTGGTTCTCTGGAGAAAATTTTTCTATATGAATCTCAATGAAAGAGTTGACATTTTTTCCATTAAGAAAATTTTGAACCTGAAATCTGAGGGCACGAAGTCTGGTGAATATTATAGGTAGGGTAGAACATCGTAACCGAGCTCTCCATCGAGTTGTCAAAGAGACATGTGGACGCGCATTGTCGTGATGAAACGATGTTCTTCCGATTCGCTATTTCTGGAAGTTTTTGTTCAATTGCCGCCTTTAATACATCTAATTGGGAGTGATACTTTTTTTTAATGTATCGTCTCGTTGTTTGGTAGAAGTTCGTAATACAGGATTCCCTTCCAATCCCATCAGAGGCAGAGGATGCCCTTCTTTGGATTAAGACCTGCTTTTGGGGTGGCTAAAGACCTTTTTCCAAGACCTTTTCGTTTAACATTATCCCGTCACTACTTGTAACTAATGGTATCTCGTTTGTTGAGTGAAATGGAAATGCGATCCGTCAGATTTTTCTCCGTCAAATCGAGGGGAACCCAAAGTATCAAAACGGTTTTGTAATGGTTTCAAAACACTAATCAGCGCCAAGCTTCACAAAATGATCGATAATGGTGGATTTTGAAAGCATTTCTGCTGATTCAAGCGTCGTATGGAGCGAATTATACTGCTTCAATCTGATATTCATCTGTGGTGGAGGGCCTGTCAGGGCGTTCTTCCATTTCATTGCTTTAAACGTAGTAAAATCACCAGTTCTTTAAACTTAGTAAACCACTTGTTTGCAAGTTGTGTGGCAGTAAAAATGTATATAACGTATTCAAAGGCAATCAAACTTTTTTTCCCCCAACTATACCTGAAGTACCTTCTTTCCGAATATGTAGGCATGTCATTGGCTTACAATCATTCTAATATTTTAAGACACGTCCTTATGCTATCTACCAGAAATTGGCACGAATTTTCCGGATGACCCGATACATTCTCTATGACATTTAATCATCTTTTGAAACTTTTGATTTGAAAGAACTTTTTGGTTTTACAACTCATTTGAAGCCGTTATATCTGGACTATAAAATAGATGTGATAGATTTCCCCATCCTAATTCATTCATTTGTTGGAGTGTGGCATAATCCATCCTTCATATCCCCACCAAATATAAAGTAAAACATTTAGATGCATTCCCAGCTTTTCTGTGCAAATATGGGTTTTTTTTTGGGGGGAGGGGGAGGAGAGGGTTTAACCGTTGTCTTCATGTAACGTATGCAAAAAGTCCACTTTTCATCTCCAGTCACTATACGCTTAAAAAAAAAAAAGCCAGTTTCATTTCTTGTGACTAGTGATATGCAAACATTTACTCATTGATTTTTTTTTTAGCTGTAACATCACGTGGAACTCAAACGCTTTTCCTACCATTTTCAGGCGTTCCACTACTGTTATTTGCGTGCGTGCAGTGGAACTCCTACTTCAGTGGTGGCAAACCCGCGGCCCGCCTTGAATATTTTTCCGGCCCGTGAGATTTGTCACACTTTTACACTATATATTTATTTTATAATGCGCAGTGTAGTGAAAACCAATGCATGAAAAAAAAAATTATGTGTGCATCCCTATATTCAAAAATGAACTGTCGAAATCATGAGAAAAATTAATTTTGATTTTAAAATAATATTCTTGCCATATATGACAGATATTGCCTGTTTTATGTATGAGTTCACAGTTACGAATTTGCAGAATAATTAAATTTTATTCTGCGAACTCAGTGACCATCCCTAGATGTCCGTAGATGATTGTTCATAGCAGAGCAAACAAGACTCTTATTTAGGTTTGGGTTCAATTTACATCTGCGAATCTTTTTTCCTAAAATGAAATGGACCCAACACAGAACACACTCAAACATAACGGACCCTAACCTGCAACACCCATTACGATGTCCAAATACCTAAATTGAGATCGATGTGCAAAAAAGTGAAAAGGGCAGAAATACATATCGCATTCGTCAAATAAATATTTTTAATGATTTCATTTTTTTTATTTCATTTATATTTGTATATTTTTATATTTCCATTTTAGTGTTACACATTTCTTTACAATGCGTATTTAATATCATTATTGCTATATTTATGTTTGCATGTAAGAATAACAGTAAGCACAATAATAACTTATTATGTTTCTATTTTTTCACTCTAAAAATGTCTAGTGGGTCTCAATCTAATAAGGGGATCTATAATTTTACATGCTACCCGCGGAGTTAGGATGCATTTCCAAAGCGGCAAACAAGATCATTTGGGTTGGCCACCCCTGTCCTATTCGCTAGTTCTCTACTTATTTTAAAGGTGTGACTCTACCAGTACTTTCATATCAATCTGAACTGGCCATTTTCAAGATAACTAAAATTTCCTTTTCGGAATTCTTTAAATCAATGGTGAACTCAATGCCATCTTTTAAAGAAATACATCCAGTTGCTTGTGCAGCGTTTCCAATGGAAGCTAAACTCAAAATTAGCTATATAATATTCCATCACTTCTCCGGAAAATGAAAATTAAAATACAATTGTATTAGAATGTAGTTTAAATACTTAGCATTAGAAATTAATTGTCAAAATAATATCTCACTTGAAATAAAAACAGAATTGTGTCTGCCAATAAAGCCTTTTTGGGATAAGAAATCTGTTTAAATCTCAGTTCATAAGCAGGAAAACTAAATTCTTGTTCTATAAAACCCTTATTAGACCTGTTTTGGTCCTATGACTCTGAGACTTGGACTTTGGCAGGATCTCATGAGGCCCGTTTGGGTCTATTTGAGCGGAAGATTTTAAAGACTATTCTTGGAGGTGTTAGGGAAAGGGATTGTTGTAGAAGACTGTACAACGCAGAAATATGCTATAATGACCAGATATTATAAAATTGATGAAGATCAATAGATTAAACTAGGCTGCTCACATATTTAGAATAATTTATTTAAAAGCTGTAAAAAGACTCGTTTCAACAAAGCCACAGGAACAAAGAGGACGACCAGGTTGCGATGGATATAAACTTTATTAAGATCAATAGATTAAACTGTTCTGCTCATCTATTTAGAATGAATGATTTAAACCCTGTAAAAGGCTCGTTTGGCAAAGCCACCGGGACAAAGAGTTGAGTTGATCACAGTTGAGAAGGATTTTGCTGTACTGGGGTTAGGAATTGGAGGACCCTTGTCACCCAGAGGAATCCAGAGAAATCTCTTCAAAGGAAACTTTGGCCCATTCTGGGCTGTCGTGCTATTGATGAATGATGATTATAATGTAGAATAAAGGGCATGATATTAAGTTGCAAATAAATGAAACTAAAACGTATAAAAGTGTAATTTGGACATTTATATCGACTTGAATTTAGGAAAGTTAAAATCTTACAGAATTTTCAGTTCAACCTGTTTATATATATGTACATAAACAAAAGACACCGAACAAGCATTCATATTTTCACTCACAAAGGCAAGTCAGAAAAACCTACGGACAATGGTGTGAAAAGATAGAGGATCAAATATTATAGTTTCTTTCCATAGAACTTTTTTCAATTATCCTATTTCAGTAGCACATTGTAAATTCAAGGCAAATAATGTTAAAATCAAATGGACAACCTAACGATTATTCTTATTAGATTTGGTTTGGTTTGTCGCTCTACGATCATCTTGTGCACACTTTAGGCTAAACAGACCGGAACCTACAGTTTAAAGTGGATTCCGAACTACTACGAACAATCATGGCACCGCCGGGACTCGAACCCGAAACCTGTGGTACCGAGCGCCAGAGCGCTAGCCACTCGGCCATTCAGGCCCTATATTCTTCTTAGGACTTACGACTTATTCTATATATGTTGTTTTTAAGAACATTTATTTAATTTTCAAAAAATAAGTGTTACAATTTACGGTAGACAATTTAAATTTTTAAAGTTCTATTTGTACGAATCTGTTGTAATGAAATAATGCTTAATCAAATGATCAGATTCATGAGAAAAATGACTTTAAATCTTCACGAATGCTTAGAAAAGGAAAAAAATTCCAAAGATGTTTATCTGCAAATGAGGGAAATTAAACTGAAATGTTTTATTGTGATGTATTGAATTTAAAAAGCTTTTTTATATTTTTCAAAAAATGTAACAATTTAGATTATTAGTCACAATGCTTTTCTTAAATTTAACATGTTTAGATTATTTATGCAATTATTATCAGATTTGAATATATTTTCCCGTGTTGCGTTGCAAATTTTAAAAAATATTATAGCAATATTTTAAAAAATATTAAGATATTTATTATTATTAAAAAAATAAATCACTCAATCGATAATTTTTTTCCATTTTCAGCAAATTGACAATTGACGAAAGTACAATTTGGATGTCGCAGTTTTTGTAAGAAATAAATAAATAAATGTCATTTTTCTTTTTAGATAACACTATTTTTCAGACAATTCAAAATTTTTTCATTAACAGATAAATTGATTGAAAATTATTTATTTTTTATTTTGACTGCAATGCTAAGAAGGGAATTTTCCTCTAGCGTCTATTGATGCGTCATTGCCTTATAGCGTCATTGCCTTCTAAATGCGAAAGCTCTTGCAACTAAATTAAGCAAAATTTTTCCAGTTGTTGACTAAACGTAATTGCGTTTAACGTTTTAAGACAAGAATCCTTTTCTATTCGTTATTTCTCTGCTCTTCATTTAATTCAAAGTGAGGTTTCTGTTGCAATCACTGTTCTCAGAAAATGAGTTGATTTGTTTTCGTGATTGCGGCACTCTATGCATGTCACTCTTATCGGCATTTAGATTACATAGTGAAAATATTTCAGTGTTTTCAATTGTGACATAAATACCTGCCAAATTAACCTTAAAATCCCCAAGTCAATCATTTTCTCATGCAGTAGTGATATAACATGGGTGATCTAACAATTGTGTTTCAATATTAGTAATAATAATAATAATAATAATAAATACAGCGTGGAATATATAAAGTTTTCAATAATTTTATCCTAAGTATAATAACTTCATACCTTAATTGAGGTGTATCAGTTAGGTTATTTGGGTCCAAACAGAAACTATATCAAGTTGAACCTATGCCAAAGCGGACGTATACCAAAGAACACCTCTATTAAATAACTTTGTGATCAATGAAATTTTTATTTTTAGTATCATCATATTAATTAATATGTCTGCTAGACAATGCTTCTGTGATATATTTGCACTTTTGGGATTGGAACTTCTCGGCAATGCTTTGGCGCTCGGTACCACAGATTTCGGAGTCGAGTCTCGGCGGTGTCATGGATGTTTGTGAGTGGTTCGAAATCCTCTTTAAACTGTAGGTCCCCGGTCTGTTTAGACCTCGTGTGCACAAGATGACCGTAGAGCGATAAACCAAAACCAAAATCTCGGCAATGAATTTGACATCCATCCATTTAGCAACGGTTCTGACGCAATTAGCATTCTAAACAAAGGGTATACCAAACAAAATTTTTCGCTTCCAAGCAGTGCATGTATTATATAAATAAACTTATTCCGAAGCGGATGCATACCGTGGTACCACTGTAATTATTAACATTTTAATCCGTGAAAATTTTGATTTTTTATTTTCCGTTTATAAGGATTATTAACTAACATTATATTGCAATAATGTTTTAATAAATTAATTCAAAAGACGAAAAATTTTAGAATAGTGTTATTACACCCCATTTTGTAACACCTGATTTTTTTTTCCCCCACACGATTTTGTCCTTTTAACGGTTTGCAATGGATTTTTAGATATCATCTGTGTTATAGCGGAGAATGTAACAGCTTCGATTAATTTATAGGAGACAAAAACAGGCCTGGAACACTCCGTTAAGAGTAAGATTGGCACAAAAAGAACCACCTGTACGCAGACCACCTATCAGATTGACTGTGGTGTGATAAAAACTAGGCCAACGGCTGGAAGTTATGCTGTTGCAGGTGTAGTGGGGAAAAAGATGGTTTGTACTCTAATGCCTATGTAACACCGTTACATTATTACAAGTGAATTTAAACAAGGTCATTTGAGAATACACAGGCTGCATAGCGATTGAGCGATACAGCTTTTTCCGAAAGTCATGCTGTAGCATTTTATGCAATTTCATCTCCGTCCGTTTAAAAAAAAAAAAAAGGTTCTTTTTGTATCTTCATGAAATCACTGATTGCCATGATTCAGCGACCGATTTTAATACAAGATTTGATTTTCTTCATCAATTCATCGATCTAATACGTCTTTATATTGATCTATTATAAGATTTATTATTTCTTTTCTATTTGGAAAGATTTTTGGTAAATGGGTGGGCCTTTTGTTCCACTTACATATGACAAGAACAACACCCGATGAAGGTGAAAAGGTAAAATCATTTTTGGGGACAACTGTCCCACATTTGTAGGCCATAAGGAAGATCCAGATAAGATCTCAGATCCCAGCATGCAATCTGAAACGTTTATATGCACTGTTACAATCAACATGTCATCATGATTGGCGCAACAGTCCCATGGTGGGCCAAGGCCGTCTGCCTACTGGCAGTTTTCGAAACATGAGATGGTTTTTTTTTTTTATGGGGTAGGGTTGTCAGCCCTACGCCCAATGCTCTACAGTCATGTTAGCCTGGGACTTACAATTTAAAGTGGATTCCGAACCACTACAAACATGCATGGCACCGCCAGGACTCGAACCCGAAACCTGTGGTACTGAGCTCTAGAGCGCTATCCACTCGGCCATTCAGGCCCCCAATCAACATGTAGTCGCCTCATTTCTGAAAACAGTGCCTGCATTTCTTCTAGCCGATTCGAACATCAGACTTTCTGCTTTTTAGCTTCGTACATAACCTCTGTGCCCCCAGTTTCTTGAAAACTTTTGGAGCATTATTGCTGTTTGACGGCTTTTTATATGAAGAAAAGATAAAATAAGCAATAAAAGATTTGCTGTTTGTAAGCAAAACTGACGAGAAAGAGAGTTATATTTATTTTAATATTTGGGGACATATTTCACTGGAATACCAGTGCACCTTGGCGCACCCTTTGAAAATCTGCATAGCGAATAGTGTTGTTGCGTTTATTGTGCAAAGGGGTCGTGTTCCTTCTCAATTCCTCTTCATTCGTATACTTGTCTTCTTTATGTATATATATAATGTAATGTAATTAGAATTTACAATAATTAAATTTATAATTGCAGATTTGTCAATTATCTTTTAAACTACAAACCGTTTGAAATTGCAAATTCTTTTTCCACATAGAATTTTTTATAATTTTTAACTATTAAAAGAAAGAAAGATTTTGATTTCCATTCGTTAAAAATGTTTTACAATTCCCCACTCAGTCACCCAATGAGTCTTACTTATTAAAATTGTTTTGCACATAGGGAACATTTCGAAGCTATTTTTTATCGACCGAAAAAATTATTTTATTCAATATTTATAGATTTTATCAATTCCATCCTCAATCCATCCCGCGGTCCACCTTCGTAATTAAAATTTTCTCGAACGCATAAAAACTGGTCGATTTCTTCGAGATGGAAAAACCGCTTACCACCCCATTTCGATTTCGTCCTTCCACTCCTGCCTGCGTTTGTCACAACCCACCTTTCCCGACCGACTCACAGTGACAAATTAATCAAGAGTTCTCCTCCCCAAACGATTTCATTCTGCGCCACTTTCTCTGCACCCCTTTCGGATCAATGGTGGGGGAGGGAATCGGAGAAGGGGGTGGAAGGAAGGGTCCCTCATTAGAGCGAAGTCGGGGCCTACGGGCCCAGGGACACATCTCGACACTAAGTCCGTCATTAGGAGGGGGTTAACAGCAGCCGGCCTCCGCGACCTCATTAGGGGGAAGGGCAGGCTCAAAAGAATCCAAGAGGGAGGCACTACCTCCTCGGAAGTTCTGCAATCGTTCGAAAGAGGGTTCCCGTCGAATCGATACAGGACTCGAAGTGCATGTGTGTCCTATGCTGCATTCGATGGCACTGGAAGTAAGCACTGGGGTCGAGATCCACATTCTCTCAATTCACTTGGTACTGCGCGTTTGGCGGCCATTCTGAAATCTGAAACTGCCCATCGTTAAGGAAAGTCATTCTGTAATATCAAGAACTTGCAATCCTTAAATCGAATCTGCTTTGTAAAATTTCTCCTGTCAGTTTCAATGAGAAGCACTGTTTGTTTTTATGCCCTGGATGTACATTTTCCTTCAAAGAAAATTTCCTGTTAATAGGAAATTTTGAAATGGCAACTTAATTTTCCAAATGAAGGTGCTGCAGTGCTTACTTATGAACTTCCTGATGTTTTCTCTTTACGTTCCTAATCTTTTACATTACGTTTAAATGCAAAATCCACTTCACCCCTTTATTTTTTTTGTTGCTAAAATGCATTTGATACAAGTACGATTATAACTTGACTTGGTGCTTTGAGATGCATGCCCACCGACGCTGCTTTATCTGAATTTAACCAAATGTTTTTTTTTTTTAACAATCAAAACATTTTTGCAGAAGTGCAAAATCCCATTAAAAACCACTGCAAAATTCAAAATTCTAGAAATCACGGAAAAATTCGAAATTCCAGAAATCCAAAATTCTCCCTAAAATAAACTCATGTTTGTGAAAATTTCAACACCATGAAGGAATCTCCATAATTGAATGAAATTTAATACACAGTTGAGTGGTAGTGGTACAAATAAATGATTAAATGTTCAAAGCAAACAAACAATAACAAGAGATCGGAATCAGTATTTTGTGTAGCCACCACGCGCCGCAATAAGTGCTGCTACACGACGTGGCATGGAGTCAAACAAATTTTGAATGTCTGCCTGAGGAAGAGCATTCCATATTGTTTGTATACGCACCCAAAGTTCGTTTGCAGAAGCAACAGGACGAGGATCACGAGCGAGACGCCGACCAACGAAATCCCACACTTGTTCAATCGGCGATATATCCGGGGAATACGCAGGCCAAGGAAGAAGCTGTACCTGCCGCGTTGCAAAGAAGGATTGAACAGTCCTAGCGATATGAGGGCGGGCATTGTCCTGTTGAAATACAGCGCCTGGCAAGCTTTGAAGGAAGGGAACATCTTGGGGCTGTAGAACTTCACTGATGTACCGGTTGCTGTTCAGATTGCCCACAGTTCTTAGCAATTGAGATCGTCCATGATATGCTATGGCACCCCCAGACCATAACTCCGGGTGTTCGTCCACTGTGGCGTTCGATAATGCACTCCGGAAGGTGGCGTTCATCGGCATAGCGTCTGACACGAATGCGGCCATCATGGTACCACAAATTAAAGCGGGATTCGTCAGAAAACACGACATGCTGCCAATCAGCACGCCAGTCTCTATGCTGAGCGGACCATTGTAGCCGCAGGCGGCGATGGTTTAGCGTGAGAGGGATCCTGTATAAAGGAGTCCTTGCGCGCAGTCCACGCAGCAGTAGACGTCTACGAATGCTGAAGCACACAATGAAACACCTGTAGCTATTGACCACTGTGCTGCCAATTGTCTAGAGGAAGCTGTACGGTCCGTCAGCGCCATGCGGACCAGGTGCCTATCATTGCGAGCTGACGTCACATTTCGGGGTCCACTCCCCGATTTCCGAGTTGTCCGACACTCGTCCGTCCACTGCTTCCAAATACGCATCACTGTGCTGCTGTTACGCTGCACACGACGGCTACTGCACGATAAGACAATCCAGCTTCACGAAGGCCGATGATTCTTCCCCGTTCAAACTCTGTAAGTTGTTCAAATCTCGCTCTCTTTCGTCGAAGAGGCATAAGTAACGATTGAGCTAACGTTTACCACTAGTATATAACCACCGATAACCATACATGCCTCGCTACAGCCGTCCATTTATTCGGATCCATCCGCCGTTCAGAGGGCGCTGCTCAGCATACGCATGCGCTACGGATTTGTAATTCTAATCATTTGCATATCATGCGCTAATTTGCATTTCCTGAAAATTTCAGCTCACTCGCGTAAGTCCTTCATGGTGTTGCAATTATCACAAACATGAGTTTACAATAAACGTTGCCTGTACTCTCTAGCAACCAAAAGTACAACAATAAAAAGGAGTAAATTTGAAGACTAAAGAAATAGAAAACTACAGATCAAATCGATCACAACATTTTAACATTTAAACGATTATTAGAACACATGAAGCAATACTAATACTTAAAAGTGAAAATGATATAACCCCAGGAAAAATATGTGGAGCACCCCATAGTTTACAGGGTTAAGAAACCTTTCGTAGAAATTATATAATCACTGTTGTCTTATAATAAGCGTCCTCTGACATATCAAATAACCATGAGTAAGATACAACTCTATCTCCAAAAGCACTTTGAAGTTTGTTTCGTGCTGCTACATATTTTATACATTGTAACAAAATGTGTTAGTCTGTTTCCGGAGTTTTAGAGTTCGAGCATAATGGAGATGAAGTCAGGTCAAATCTATGGAGTTTAGCATTGATAGGATATGTTTTTGTGCGAAATCTGGAAATAAGAATATCTTCTTTTCGATGATTATTGAAGTCTGTGAGGAGGTTAAATACTATTCAAATAACTGAATTCCTGAGTATATTTGCCACCCATCCACTGCTCTGTTGCTTTTAGCTGTGCGTTCTTTTTTGTTGGAATTTGAGATCTTCTGGTGATATCCAAAAATATTACTGTATCTGATGCGGGTTTTGCGAGAGAATCGGCTAGTTCATTTTCTGTAATACCAACATGTCCTGGGACCAGATGAATTCAATGGATAAAATGCCATTGCAAAGATCTTGCAGTTTATTGCCAAGAAACTGGATCATACGATTGAAACGGATATTACAATTCTGTAACGCCAGAAGAACTGATATTGTCTGTAAGAATTATATATTTATGAGATAAAAGAACATAAGTTGAAAGGATTAAAAGGAGTGCTAGAGCTTCTCCTGTGAAAATACTATTGTAATTTGAAATCTATCATGATGACTCTTATGAAAAAGAATTGATGACTTGTATTGAATATTTAAGTTCTGTCTTGGATGCGTCAGAGGCTAAAATGATTCTATGTTTCCAATATTAATTTTTGTATTGTTCAAAAAGATGTTTGCTGATATGATGAGTTAATTGTTTTGTTTGAAAAGGTAAATCATTGAGATGAAATGTGAATTTAGAGTTCACACTAACTGGAGTGAAAATTAGAATTAAATTAGAAGGCTGAATGTCCAAAAGATCTGTAAAAAACATTGAAGTGAAATGGGACGTTTCAACCTTGGGGTTTATTTCCCGAACGAAGATAAATGGTGAGTGGAGAAGAGGAATCAAAAGAAATGTTTGATAAAAAAAGCGCTCTTCTAGCATATGCAGCCTCTGAAACAAAGAAAGTTGACCAGTTTCTTTAAGTAAAACTGGTATCTGTGTCCACCTTGGATGACCTGTTTGCAAACGCAAAGCCAGATGATATAAAGAGTTAAGTATTTGGAAATCACTATGGCTAGATGAGATAAAAATAGGAACTCCATATTCCAGTAAACTAAGAATTGTGGTATTTGTTATTTGAATTAAGTGATAGGATCGACAATCCCCCCGATTATAATTTTAAGTTTTAGTTTTTGTATGTCGATATTCCCCCCCCTCTTTTTAGTCAAATAATCATTGAAATGTTGGTTCTTACGATTGTAAGTAAACCTATAGATGTCAACACATTAAATACCCTTAAAAATTGTTGAAACTAATCAATAATCAAATGTGAAATCAGTTTCTTTGCATAAGATTGTGTAGAATGAAGAATTTGTATTCCATATAAAAAAAAAAAAAAAAAAAAAACCTGAAGAATATTTTTAAGTTATGAACGAAACAGATCTCTAATATTCCTTTATGATAAATGATATTCACAGAGTTATGTGTAACTAAAATATCATGATAAAAAATACATATAATTTTTGTAAAATTTTTGATTCATTATTATATGATTTAACAAGTTTACAGGACATTATCTTTAAGTTTTTAAAAAAAAACTAATTCTATACCTGAATGAACTTTTAAATAGGAAAATTCTAACAATGAAAGGCTGCTTTACAGTATTCTTGATTGAATTCATTATTTATCATAGGATTGATGATCAAAACAATATTTCGAAGAATGCCATTATTTTTGAATTAAAGTCTGAAATTCAACAGAAATATTTCGCACATTTCAAAAACGGCATTTTAAAAGAATTCTTATTCAGAATCAAAATTTTTTTAATTTCATCATTTTTTTTTTTAAAGATTTAATTATACTCAATTAGCTTTCTTCTTTTAAATAAAAATATTCCTTTTTAAAATCAATAAATTAAATATGTTGCATATCTAATAAATTAAAAATCTTACATTCTACATTATCATTCATCATCATCATCATCAATTGCGCAACAGCTCCATGGTGGCTGCCTAGGCAGATTTCGAGACAGATGATGTTTTCTTTTTTATGGAGTAGGTTTGTCAATCCTATGCCCAACAGTCATATTAGACTGGAAACTGCGGTTTAAAAAGTGGATTAAAAGCTGTGCCGAGCGCTAGTCACTCATCTATCAGGTTCCACATTATCATTACTTACCTTAAATGTTTAATGCAAGTAGTTAAACTTGTTATAAATGATGTTTATTCAATATAAAAATTTATTCAATAAAATGTATTGCATTTTTTTTTTTACTTTCATATCTAATAGCTGTAAAAAAAAAATAATAATTTCTTTAAACAATACTTTCTGGCAATTGCTGCTTATTTATCAACTTCCTTGGCTTTGATGTCCAAATTTTTGTCATAATTGGATCATGCATGAAATCTAGCATGTCCACTTGAAAACGCCGCGGCCGTTTAAATGTATTTACAATTTCATTACGAGCAACGACGCCCTAAGCTCGAGCACTTAAAGCAAGGCAGTGGCCATATTCCGGTCATTTCCTCATCACAGCCCCTAGCATTGACCTCTAACAATGATGAGTCGGGTCCGAACAGATGACTGCTGTCCGAGTCGTGACCGCAAATCAGCGAATCATTGACAACTGGACACTAACGAAGTAGCCGTCGTTATGCGAATCTATTTCGAGAACCGGTGAGATACCGAACAAAAGAAGAAAAAGAACCAAAACAAAAGAAGAAGAAAAAAATCAGCAATAATTTCTATTCAACCATTAAACGATAATAGAGTACTTCTTTTTAAACCCGTATTCTTCAAGGTAGGCTTCCAAACAGAAAGGTTCAAAGACAAAAGAACCCGATTATGCTTCTGGGAAGGCGCCTTTGTTGCTGAGGATCGAATTCCGTGTAAAGAAAGCGTTCCACAGAAAAGGGTAGATTGGATCGTAAAAAATTATGTCCTGTAAAAGGCTGCCTCATTTCTTACGGTGGATGGCCAAAAATTCATACCATGAGGAAGGTTTTTATTTTCTTCATTATTTATTAAGACCTCTTTTTTTTTTTTTTTTTTAAGGATGGATCCGTTTTAACTCATGAAGCAAAGAGGAATTAGGATTTGAAGAAGGATGTGGTTCGGGAATTCATAAACATTTGTTTCAGTTAGTGGATGTTGAAGGAAATGGAATGAGTAAACATTTAATCGAGAATGAGCCCATTTGATCCTCCAAAAGAGGAAAAATTGTAGCAATGCTAAAATAAAAATAAAAGGATTATCTGATTTCTCTTACAAATTAACTTTTCTGGATGAGTGGATTCATTTTTGACGTAAATATAACTTTATTTTCCAAAATAAAACATGTTTTAGACAACTAATAATTTCCTGGTAAAATGCGTTCTTTTCACTACATGTAGAAAATAATATCCCTTTGCGTTTTTATTAGTTTTTGGTAAATATTCTTTCCAAAATTATAATTTTTAATAAAAAAAAAAAATTAAAATATTTTACGAAGAAACATTTACGAAAAATTTCGAATGCGTCAAAATTTGAAATGCGACTGAACCCGCGAAAATATCTCTTGACAAGTGAACTTTATGCAAAGCAGAAATGCACAGATTCATGGACGCCATAGACCGCATGTGAACTAGGTCGCACAAGAAATCCCGGTAAAAATATAGAATCCTGTACCCTTTGCGCCAAATGCATCGGCAGGATGCCAAGTATGCATAGTAATGATGCACCAGGTAGTTATGATATTATGCCAAAATCCTACATTGGGATGCCAAATCGCTAAATAAAAATAAAACAATATGGCTGCCAAACAATATGACAGACATTATAAATGTATACTTATGGTTATGAACATATGTTGTTGCTTAAAAATGCCGTTATGTTGTGATTTTGAAAGGGTCATTTTTGCTATTTCATATATATTACCCAAGTTCAAAATTACCCAGGGGTTGTACCAAAAGACTCTTATTTTAGCACCAAACTTTAAAGTGTATACTACCAGTGTGAATCCGGGGGAGATTCACAACTTCGTCCCTGGAGAAAGGAAGGAAATATTCTTCAGATAAGTTTGTTTTTACCCATTTCCGGCTTGAACCCCCAGAACATTCGTATGGGCACCGGCTGTCGAGTTCAGAATCTGTTTTCTACAGTTCGGAAATGCAACGCTCTATCTGTCAAACCACTTGTATCATGAAATTAAAAAAAAAAAAAAAAAAAAAATTCTAAGAATGACGTCCTGCTAAAAAATAAAAACTAATTAGCAACTCAATTTCTGTCTGAGATCTTTATCGATTCCAGGCGTGTCTTCTATCCCCTCTTCTTCGCATTCGTTTTTCAAGATCTAGAAATTTCATTTGGAGCCATGCACGTGACCGCTCAGAAGGAGGTGAGGTCCACACAAAAGAAGTGAAGTGATGCGTGCCGGAAAGTAATTGGCCGCGGAACGAAGTAAATAAGTAAAAAAAAAATCCAAGCAGAAAAAAAAAAAACAACGCATTTTTTTATTATTATTAATTTATCCCGACGAGATAGAGCACAAAACGAATGGAAGAAGACAATGGCGGCGCGCAATTGTTGTGGGAGGCGGAACACTATCTCTCTGCAGATCCGGTCCCGAAATAAAGAGGAAGCCCTAATGAGAAGATGAGAGAGAGAGAGAGAGTACGCAAATATTCTTCTTGGTGGTGGACACGGGTCAGCGCCTGCGCGACCTGGGTCCGGGGGTCTTCTTTTTGGTTTGGGAAAGGTCCTTTTGACGCCATTTTGATCGATGGTTCCCGTAGTGGCATGAACTTGGGTTCGACATTTATAGATAAATAGACCCTTCTTGTCAGAAGTAAGGTTTTTCTTTTCCCCTTAAAAGTGTTATTTTCGAATGCAGGACATTTCGATTTAAATCCTTAGCTACTCGTAAGTAATTAGCAGATTCAGCGTTGCAGACCCAGGGGTACAATCAAGGCTTACCTGCTACATCTGCTGCTAACAATTCCAGGGATTCTCCCGGTAGCATCTCAAAGGGGTTAGCCTCCTCGTTCTCGAGCCCCATTCAAGCCTACAGATTTATTTTACTCATCCTTGGCATAAACACATTGTTTGAAAAATATAAATGGTACTAGTTCTTTAATCCCTACGCCATCGAATCATCGAATTTTGTTGTGTTTTCTAATGCCGTGCACATTCTCTTACATCAATCGTCATTTGAACGACAGAGATTCAGTGTTACCCGGGGCGCATCACGAGAAGACAGCTATGTGGACCAACAATTTTAATGTACCTCTTCAGAAGTGACATCTCAAAATAATTCGTATCTTTCTCCTCCGGACCCAATAGAAAAGCATTTCGATCTGGCGGCATAAGGCATTCCTTTCTAGTATATATACCATATTTTAAAGACATCATTTGGAAAAGTGGATGAAAAATAGGACCTTGAAGAAAGTATTTGTAACAAAGATAATATCTTGGTGCGTCAACAACCATTGTCATAGTCAATGTGATTTTATGAGCTGTGATGCAATGGTATCTCTGTATCTTCGTCATTCCGTTTCACATCCCCGGACTTGAACCAAACAAATTTTCCCGTAAGAAATAAAGGGAAATCCGTTCAAATGAAAAACACAATCCCGTTGTCACTGGCATATTATGGATTGATAGGACTGTATAAAATAATTTAAACAACGTTTAATACTAATGCACATAAACACAAAAGCAGTTAGATGGAATGAATATATATCAATAACAATCTATATATATGAAAAATGTGCCCTATTTAATGTTTCCTTCTTCAGCTACTTTTCCCTGCTTGGTTGAGGGTCACCAGATTGGGCATTAACTAAATTTCTGTCCACGGAACTTCGTTTCTACTGTCCGGAAATGTGACATTGTCTAAGCCAGGAGTGGCCAACCCAAATGATCTGGCAGGCCACTTTGGAAATGCATCCTAACTCCGGGGCCGCATATAAAATTATAGATGCCCCTATTAGATTGTGACTCTCTAACGACATTTTTTGGAGTGAAAAATTTTAACAATGAGTTATTATTTTTGTCCTTACTATTATTCTTACTTGTAAACAATAACTATAATAATAACGATACTAAACGCACATTGTACAGAAATATATAGAACTCTAAAAATGAAATAGATAAATGAAATAAAAAAAAAAATGAAATCATTAAAAAATATTTATTTTACGAGTGCGATATTTGTTTCTCTACTCTTTCACTTAGCTCTTGCAAATCGATCTGCATTTGGGTATTTGCACATCGTAATGGGGGTTGCAGGTGAGCATCCGTTATGTTTGAGCATGTTTTGTGTAGGTCAATTTCATTTTAGAAAAAAAAAAAAAAAATTCACAGGTGTAAGTTGAACCAAAAGCGCTAATAAATTTTGCGCCAGATTTCTCAAATTGGAAAACTTCTCTTTTTGGGATGTAAGTGTTATAAAAATCTATTTTGATTGTGATGTTTAAAAATGTGTTTTAATTCAATATTGCATTGTAAGTCAACCAGTTCCATTTGGAGATATTCTGGGGCCGACTCGATTTCAACATGAAAGGAGATGAATATTATTTCAAAAATTTTGTTGCGTTTGTCTAATTAAATTACTGAATCTGCTTTCAAAAGAACTGTAGGTTATGTAATTTCTTTTCCATATTGATATTGTTACGTTTTTGATTTCTTAAATTCTTTCAACAATGGAAAGTGGTGAGTGCTATTACTTTTCAATTGCGATTCAAATAACCATTTCTATTGAAATCCTTTAATATGCTTAAATATATCGATTATAAGGTTAAATTTTCCTTGTAATGAACTCATAATTGTATAAACTCCTATAAAAAACAGGCAATATCTGTCCTATATTCGCAAGACTATTATTTTAAAATCAAAGTTCATTTTTTTCGCATCATTTCGACAGCTCATTTTTAATGGATGTATGCACACATAATGTATTTTTTTAATACATTGTTTTTCATTACTTTAGCCATAATAAAATAAATATATTTTATAGAAGTGTGATACATCTCACGGGCCGGAAAAATGTTCAAGGCGGGCCGCGTGTTGGCCATCCTTGGTTTTAAGCATTCCAGATAATGTTATTATGGCTTGTTCGGTTGAGTGAATAGAAGTTCTCTGCAAAATGCGGCCTGGTGGCCAAAGTGGCTAGCGCTCTGGCCTTTGGTGCCACAGGTTTCATGTTCGAATCCAGGCGGTGGCATGGATGTTTGTGAGGGTTCGGAAGCCACTTTAAACTGTAAGTCCCGGTCTGTTTGCCCCTAGTGTGCACAAAATGACCAAAACCAAACCTATTAGTTTCACATGCTAAATTATAGAAAACAATTAATAGCTGTTTAACAAAAGGAAATTCAAAAGGACGTATTTAAGAAAGTAATATGTTCTACCAAGATGCACAAGTAATATGTGTGCACAAGATGACCGTAGAGCGACAAAACGAATCTCCACTAAATGAAACGATATCAAAAACTTTGCAAAGATTGACACACGTGAATCGTATTCCAAACAAAGGTCGTGTACCATTTTCGTTTCTAAACAAGACATAAAACAAATCGGTCAAAGTGGACGTATACCGAGATATTACAATAAATAAATATTAGAAAAAATATGTTTCATTAAAGAGTCTTAATTTTTTTCCTTCTTAAGATTCACTCTATTAGAGTGTCAATCGGAAAATCCCTCATTGAAGTTAATCGCTCTTGAATGAATCAAGTGAATGACTTTCATTTATATATTTTGTGTAATAAACATTAAATGCGAGATAGAGGAAACTTTTATTCTGAATCTAAATATTTTTATTCAGCATATCTTTTAAAACCAACGGCACTTGTTTTAAAATGTAATAATATTTCTTCAATCAAAATTAGATTCAGTTAACGCAAATGGATGCATATTTCATAAATTGTCTTTCGTAATATTACACCATACTTTTTCACACATAATAATCAACATTTAGTCATTAAAAAAATGTTTTTATTTTATTTTTTTGTTAAATATTGGTGGGCCTATTTTTTCCACTGATATACGCCACGAACAACCCACCGACGGGTAATGAAGCATAGAAGTGACTGTCTTTTTAAAGATACTTGTGTCGTATTGGCTTATTGTATGAGAGGAAAACTGAAAATATCTCAAGCAGCCTGACTATCCCTGTGAAGCTCTTTACACACTTTGCTACAATAGCCAGAGAATTTCTTCCTTTCTGAAAGCAGTGACTGCAACAGACACCATCAGCGGATTCGAACTTGAACTCTCTTGCACCTCAGTAACTAGTACTTGAAAATTTTAGGATTTTTAAAAAACAAATTTAGCATGCAACTTTACACTACTGTTGTTATCAGCCAAATAGTTTTGCTTTTTTATAATATACAGGTTCATAGCGCTGTGCATCAGAAATGATTATGCTGTTATGTCTATGTTATCAGAAATGCTTATGTTGTTATGCCTATGTTATCAGAAATGCTCATGTTGTGATGCCTATGTTATCAGAAATGCTCATGTTGTTATGCCTATGTTATCAGAAATGCTCATGTTGTTATGCCTATGTTATCAGAAATGCTCATGTTGTTATGCCTATGTTATCAGAAATGCTCATGTTGTTATGCCTATGTTATCAGAAATGCTCATGTTGTTATGCCTATGTTATCAGAAATGCTCATGTTCTTATGCTTATGTTATCAGAAATGCTCATGTTGTTATGTTGTGAAATGCTCATGTTGTTATGCCTATGTTATCAGAAATGCTCATGTTCTTATGCTTATGTTATCAGAAATGCTCATGTTGTTATGCTTATGTTATCAGAAATGCTCATGTTCTTATGCCTATGTTATCAGAAATGCTCATGTTCTTATGCATGTTGTTATTATGTTATCAGAAATGATCATGTTCTTATGCCTATGTTATCAGAAATGCTCATGTTCTTATGCCTATGTTATCAGAAATGCTCATGTTGTTATGCTTATGTTATCAGAAATGCTCATGTTCTTATGCTTATGTTATCAGAAATGTTCATGTTCTTATGCTTATGTTATCAGAAATGCTCATGTTGTTTCATGTTCTTATGCCTATGTTATCAGAAATGTTCATGTTCTTATGCCTATGTTATCAGAAAATGTTTCATGTTCTTATGCTTATGTTATCAGAAATGCTCATGTTCTTATGCCTATGTTATCAGAAATGCTCATGTTGTTATGCCTATGTTATCAGAAATGCTCAATGCCTATGTTATCAGAAATGCTCATGTTGTTATGCCTATGTTATCAGAAATGCTCATGTTCTTATGCCTATGTTATCAGAAATGCTCATGTTCTTATGCTTATGTTATGCCAGAAATGCTCATGTTCTTATGCCTATGTTATCAGAAATGCTCATGTTGTTATGCCTATGTTATCAGAAATGCTCATGTTGTTATGCCTATGTTATCAGAAATGCTCATGTTCTTATGCCTATGTTATCAGAAATGCTCATGTTGTTATGCCTATGTTATCAGAAATGCTCATGTTGTTATGCCTATGTTATCAGAAATGCTTATGCTGTTTCTTCTCTTTGAATTTGGAAAAAGTTCAATTCATGTAATATATATAAAGATAATATTTCATATTAAATTTTAATAAATAGATAAAAGTTAAATAATTTTTTTTTTTACAGAGGTCTTTTTCGAAATGATTACGAAAAGAATATAAAGTCTCAAATTTTAATGATAGAATTTAAAATGTTCGGTTGTATAAAAATACAACTTCATGGCTGTTGGTATGTTTTATGAAAGTTTATACAATCACTTGAAAAAGTACTAGGAAGCCATAAAGATTCATAGGATTTTATCATAATATTATATAAAACATATCACATATTGATAAATGCAAATCATAGTAACTCAAGCAAAATTTATATATTAATGCAATTATGATTATAATTTGATGCAAAAGAAATGAAGTGAGAATAATTGTTCAAAAAAGTATTAGATCATCGTGCAATAAATTAAGAAAAAAAAAATAAGAACTTGATAGTTAATCTCTTCTTGGTCCAGTCTTGCAATTTATGACCTCTCGCAGTCGATTTGGCATGGATTTGATCAATTTTAAGGAATTGCGCTCTTGCTTGTCAGAAATATTGTGTTCATTAGGGTTTTGTTTTTTGCTGCAAATAACATATTCAATGGTATTAAGGTATGGACTCAGGGCAGGGGTCTTAATCACACCAGGGCAGTAAAAATATCAGCAGTTTTGGGTCATTATTCTGGTAAAGTTTAAAATGTCTTGAAATTTCAAGTTGCTCACACTTTTGCATTAAATTTCATTTGAGAAAGTCAGGAAAGACATATTTATTCATTGTACCCTCTATAAAGTCTAAGTTTCACAATCCAGAGCTTGCCATGCAACCCCAGACTGTCACCTCCATACTATATTTTACAATAGACCGGAAATTTTTGTTATTTAATGCTGCATTTGATATGCATCAAACTGTTTTTGTTTGCCATCTGATCCTGAAAATGTTATATTTGCTTTCATCCACAAAAATGACGTTTTCCCCAAAATTCTCTTGGCTGCTTTACATACGTTTTACCAAATGGCAGTAGAGCTTTTTCGATTTGCTTTACTGACGTAGGCCTTTCTCCGAGGTACTCTGCCATGTTTTCTTAAAGCATTTTCGACAATTTCGGGTTTGCAGATTTACAGGACGTACTTTTTCAATTTTTACTGCGCTAATTCTTAGATTAATGTCAACTTATCTTACAATCTACATCTTTTCCCTTTCACTAAATGTCCACGGATGCCCTGATCTTTACTTGATTTCTTGAATTTGTGAATAATATTGAAAACAATGGACTTACTGACCTTCAAGATTTGTCCCATTCAATAAACTGATTTGCCATTTTCCAATAATTTATTACCAGATTTCGCACATAAACCGAAATGTCTTTGCTTGTCGCCATTGCTCTGCTAATAATTTATGTGTAAATTCATTGTCTAAAAAATTAAATTAAATTTTATTGATGCTCTACATATTTCTTAAATTTCTCATTTCAAAAACTGCCCCAATAGTGTTTTGACAACTGTTTGCTTTTAGATTACATTTAAAAAGCTAGATCCAATTGTAATTCTAAAATAATAAGAAAATTTTCCTTATATGCTGTATGCCAAATGTTAAACCCTATCATAATTAATTTTGTGTTCTAATGTGATTAATATCTTTATAAATAACTTTTCATGTTATGCACGTCAAGTGTCCCAATACTTTCTTGATTGACGCTAAATGTGTCAGCGTGTTAAGTTTATTATTTAAGTTAAATCAGTGTGTTTTATTTTTTCCTACCATAAATGATTCTTACTGGTGCTTTGATATTTAAGACTCAGACGACGCTTCTGGTTCTTCTGGCTGATTAAATTAAATATTGAAATAATTTTATAAATGAAATCACCCTTCCTCCTTAACATAATCACAACTGATAAATATTAAAGATAATTATCGTATGAATTATTTACTAATAATAATCTAACCAAAACAACTAAAGAGTAATTAAAATATTTTTTAATTTCATTAAACCATCTGATTTAATTCATGAGAAGTTATTTATTTACAAAGCTTTACTTGGCAAATTCGATTTTTTTTTTCTGGGTCTGAAAATAAATTTATGAAGCTCGAAATAGAGCCTTGTACATGAAAAAAATAAATAACGCCAAGGAGAAAAGTTTTCAGTAAGACAAATGGCCGCTTTCGTTTGTCTCGTAAAGCATCTTCGCTCAATTAAATGATTTAGAGTCGATTGGGAAGGATCCATTTAAACGAAGACTTCAGCTCGAAATTTCAATACCGCAGCAAGTAGCAACTTTTAACTAATTCTAAAGTATTTTAAAGTAAATGAAAATAAAATAATTAAAAAAAAATTTAATTAGATGATGTATTGATTTTTTTTTTTTCTTAATATGTTATTAATTTTTTAAGGAAATTCCTTAAACAACGTTCCATTTTCAGTTTCCATTAAACTAATTAAATTTTGAAATTCAAAAAAAAAAAAAAAAAAATTTCAGCTTAAAATTTAATAAATAAAACATTCCACTTTGAAATGCTATGAAAACTATTCCATTTTGAAATTTCATAAATATCAAATTGCAAACAAATTATCCATTTCATGCAATTTAAAAATGAAGTGATTTCCAATTATCCAATTCCAAAATTATCATTTTTAAATTCCATAAAAATTATGTATTCTTAAATTCTATATAAAAAATTTTCCATTTTAAAATTTCATGAAAATCGTGAAAATGATTAAAGATTTATTCTATCATTAATCCAAAGCGATAGATAATAAGTTCATAAACCCCATAGGTTTTTTTAAGTGATACTTTTTTGAGAATCCTGCTATTTCTTTGTGTTATATTATGGATATATTTGAAAGTTTTAAAAATTAGGGTCCTTCTTTATCTGTGATATCGTAACTATCATCATCATTAGCACGACAGCCCAGAGTGGGCCAAGGCTTTCTTTGAAGAGATTTCCATGCGTTCCTCTGGGTGACAAGGGTCCTCCAATTCTTAATCTCTAGTACAGCAAAATCCTTCTCAACTGCGTCTATCCATCGCAACTTGGGTCATCCTCTTCCACTTTGTCCCTGTGGCTTTGCCGAAACGAGCCTCTTTACAGGGTTTAAATCATTCATTCTAAATATAGGAGCAGTGCAGTTGATCTTATTAAATTTTCTATTGATCTTAATAAATTTTATAATATGTAGAGGTCTTTACAGCATTTATACATTTCTGCGTTGTCTTCTCCAACAATCCCTTTCCCCAACACCTCCAAGAATAGCTCTTAGACCCCAAATAGGTCTCTCAAATAAACCCAAATGGGTCTCTTCAGATCTTGCCAAAGTCCAAGTTGATATGGTAACTATACGTAAGCGAAATAAGCAGACTAACAGGGCGTATTTATTTACTTTTATTGATCAAGTTAGTCTCGTGTACAGCTAACGTTCTGGGGAATTCAAATCCGTTGGCGATTGCTTTCAGAAATCAAGAGACTCGACGTCGTTTGCACCTCTCATGGGCAACTTGGTTGGCAGTTAAGTCTCATAAAATAAGGGGCGGAGTCTTTAAAAATCCTGCAAAATCCGCTTCTTCATCCATCGTTGGCTGGCTCTTGTATGCAAAAGTGGAACTAACCGATGCAGAAGAGGGAAAGGAAAATTTACTTTTATATGACACATCATGGTTATGCGCAAGAAGGCTAACTTTATAACAATAAATGAAATTCCGTCTTATGAGCTGATTTTTGTTATTTCTGCAGCTCTTCGAAGTTTTCCTGTTAGCAATGTTAAATTTAATAACTAACTGACTGAATAAATGAACTTACTGAATGAAAAGTGAAAAAAAACTTAAGAAATGTGTACCTCATTTTGAAATAACGATAAACTGAAGCATTTGGTTTGCATATTAAAATGATCTAACAAATTCAATAAAAAGTCAATACAAATTCCATAAAGTTTGTTTGCTGAATTCGTAAAATATGGATATAAGAGAATTCATTTAGGATAAGAGCATTTAGAAGTCGCATCCATAATAATAAAGATTCGTGCTCTGTTAAGTAAGTCACAAAAGTCATCTCCACGAAGTCTTGACCTGATCGTTCCCACAAGAAGAGCCAACTTGAACCTTCCGAAAAAACCACAATAACTTCATAAATCTGAACACATCTTTTTTTCTTTCTGGAACTCTTTTGTTTCATCTGCTGTGTTTTTCTGAAGGGTCGTGAGCGGATCTTTATGCGCTCCGCTGGCTCCTGAGCCGGCCGTCGTTTAAGAGTCTCTTTGCGTGTGAGTCACTTGCTGTTTCGCTTCTGTGTCCGTGTGGGATTTCCCAAACGTGAAACTCACGTTTTCTGCCATAGTCACTGAATTCCTGCAGCAGAATTGCGTGAAACGAACTGGTAAAACGTTTTATTGTTAACAAGAAAAAAAAAAAAAGACGTTTAATGGCATGACTTTCATTTTATTTGCCTTTTCTTGTTTTTTTTATTTATGAAGGATTTTGACGAGTTATTGAAGGTATATTTGTTCCATTTTGGCGTCGATTTTATTTTCTTCGACATTTTAAGATAAGTGAAAGTGAAGTACGTTTTTTTTTTTTTTCTATTGGACCTCATGGGTCATTGAGTTATGAGGCAGTAAAAACACGTATGTAATTTTTTTTGTTGTTATTGTTGTCTAATGGGCCCCATTAGTTATTGGATAATAGGCAAGAGGTACATATGTGTAACTTTTTTTGGTTGCTGTTGTTTAATAGATCAAATTCATCATTGGATTATAAGCAAGAAACACATGCATATACATTTTTGTTGTTGTTTTATCAACTCTATTAATGTTCGAAGATGGACTACTTTTTCCAACAAGTGATATCTTGTGCTTATTGGAAGGGAATCTTTACTGACGCTCAGAATGAAATGCGACTCTACATTCCATAGAGAATTTTTAATTTGATGTATTTTAGATAGTGATCTGTACAGTTCGACGCTATAAAATTTACAAAATAATATTACGGAATATGTAGGTTGATAGCTTTTAACATATCCAGTGATATATGTAATTAATACTTCAAACAAGCATTTACCCTTGGTCAATGGCGTGATAACCAACAGAATTGAGAATTTTCTCTTATGTGCAATAGGACTTGTGTTAAATAAATAAATAGCATAGATAGGGACCCTGCTTTCAGATTAGCGTGAGTTTTGACAAAAGTTCTAATCCGTATGTTTTAATCTTGCATCAAAATCTAAAAGTTTTGAAAAATTATCAATCATTTTTTTTATTATTTTTTTTTTTTTTTTGAGTGAAACTTATTTATAAACGAGGTTGCCCACCATAGAAGCGACAGCATCGCCATACGTCAGATGACAAACTGTACGGCAATCTCTGACCTAGATCAACAGAAATCGTAGAAGTAACAGATTCTAATGAGATGCAAAGTCTTAAAAGAACGTTCCAAATTCAACTCTCGATGATGAATCTCAAACTGGATTGTTCTGACAAATGAACCCAGGAAGAAACGCGCGCGACTTTTTCTTCTCCCTCCCCAGAAACCGAAGAGCATCTTGCAGAGAGATAAATAGGGATGCGGGGAACGAGAGGAAGACGGTTCTGGAGGAGGAAGCCACTGTCGCATTCCACCCTCCGACGCGCTCTTAATGTGCGAAAATTCCGCAAATACTCCTCCCCACACCCCCAGACGAGAGAGGTGGGCTCTATTTATAAAGACCCTGGAAGGAGGAAAGCATTCATTATCCAGCACGGAAGAATTAAGTGAGTGGAACTATCCGTGGAGGTTCGGGTTGCAGTGCTTTCGAACAGAGGGACCTTATTGTTTTCGGTGGGATGGCATCCCTTCCTTTTTTCGTTGTTCCAACACCCCCTCTACTCGACTCTCGAGTGTTCCATGCATTTTGGAAGATCGTTCAGAGGTGTGTTCTGGAACGCAGAAGTTTAACGAGGGTTTAAAATGTGGAGAAAGAAGTGATCGCTCAGTATGTCTTGCACGTTCCAGTGATGTAGCTGTTCGGAAGCAGGTGTATTGCCTTCTTTTTTTGGGTTAAGACAGGAACATTTTTTTGTGGATGAGTTTCCAGTTCTTGTGTGTTTTTTTCTTGTAAAAGAAAGTTAAAACAAACAATGCGCCTCAGCCATTCTTCTAAAATTAGATAATCGCAGAGGCAGAAAGAGTTTTTTTCCATAATAATTTTAGAAACTGTAATGTGTGGTATTGCACAATGTTGCGTAGTGGGTATGTGCACAATGGAGTATACATACAATGTATTACGCATTGATGTCTCATTCGAAATATTCGAAGGAGATACTAGAAGGAGTGTACTAGTTGCACAATGGCTTACAAAGTAGATGCATGCATTCTTTGTTGGAATAGAAAATAGGGTTTTTTTTCCGTAGCATGTGGGTTTTAATTGCTGTATTGGGCTTTCTTTTACAAGTAAAACAAACAATACACTCAACAGTCCTTCTGAAATCACAAAAAAATTGGCTCAATTTTTTTATTGGAGCATTCTAGTCTCGAAGGGGGCCATTTCCCGTAAGAACACAATGAGTTGGATAAATTAATTGGATAAAATGTAAAAATAAAAAAAGTAAATTAGTAAAGATAAGATCACAGAATTATAGAAAAAAAAAAAAAAGGTAAAAAAGTTTAAGTCAAATTCTTCTCGCTCATTTAATATTATTATCAGAAATTTAAACTTCGATTTGTTGAACTGTAGAGAGTCTTCATATAGTTAAAGTGAGGTTGTTGAAGAATTTAATAGGAAACATTTCAAAAGTTATTTTAGTGCATGAATTTCTCTGTTGCTCATGAACTCCCCCTCAAATTTAGTAGACATTTACATTTTGCTGTGCTTCAAGAGGATTGATATGGTAATTGTAAAAATAAGCTCAGACTGGATATGAGTACATGAGGACAGAATTGAGAATGGATGCAAAAAATAAAAGTTCAGCTCATCGTTGAAAGTTTTTGAATTTTTGCTTGATATGTCAAAAAATGTGATTTTCAGGAGAGTTCTAGTCCCAGAATATTTAACTTGACTAATCCATAGAGTGAGGTTATTTTCTAAGAAAATATATGATACCTAATCACAAAAAAAAAGCAACAGTATATTTAGAAATTATAATCTCCAGCTTCTATTAAGGTGTCGATCTTTCTGGGGGCAGTGCTTTCCTCTAAGGCCTTTCAGGATATCTGCACCCCATTGGAGTGTGTATGAGAGAAAATTCAGGAAACTCCCACCAACCGACCTACCATAGATTTCAATTCAACCCCGCTTTTTTGAAACAAACTCGTTGGATTTCACACTAACTGCTCACTTGACTACGAGTCGAGTTCGTTACGCCATTTGAGAAAAAAAAAGTTTTAATACATTTTCATCTTAGTCGAATATTGTGTGATTTCAACGTTATTCCAGATTGAACAACCACCATGTAAATATGATATATTCTTAATATTGCTTTTTTCTTAAAATAAATATTAAAATTAACAAAACACGAAAAATTAGACATAATATAGGCACTTTTTTTTTAAAAAGCTAATCAATTGGAACAGTTGTTAATCCTTTTAATTGTTGGGGGTGGGGGATTAAACTTTAGTTGGTAGCTACGATTTTCATCTAATAATTGTTCTTTGCGCTTTTTTTCATTGTGGTACATTTAGCGAAGAAACTTCTACTTTCCAAATTATGCAGAGTTTGTTTCTAACTTATAAATTGTGTTGATGGGAATTATCGTCTTCAAATGTGGTACGTCTGTTGTCAGATGGACTTATTAATAAAAACCACGAAAGTTAACTTCTTGAGTGCCTGATGCGGAAGATTTAGTGATAGACAATTCAGCGTGGTCTATATAGACTCATCACTCACAAAAAAGTAAATGGAAACAGGGCAGTAATACCTTTCAAAAGTAACAGTAAAGTCTTTGAATATCTGTTTTTAAAACAGTTCAATCTTGATTTTTGCCACTACTTTCATTGATTCCACTGGTTTTTCAAAATGGTGACTATAGCGCACACCATTAGGGAAATCGAACTGGGACATGAGTGCGAAGTTCCCCAGGATAAACTGATTTTTAACATTTAGATACGATTCGACGATAGTATTTATGTAATATAATTCCGAAATTTAAAACAATTGCTCGCTAATTTTCATAACCTAAAACGTTTTATAAATGAAAAACAGAATTGTGTCTGACAATAAAGTCTCTTTTGGGTTAAGAAATCTGTTTAAATCGCAATTCATAAGCAGAAAAACTAAATTCTTGTTAAATAAAACCCCTTATTAGACCTGTTTTGTTCTATGGCTCTGAAACTTGGACTTTGGCAAGATCTGATGTGGCCCGTTTGGGTTTATTTGAGCGGAAGATTTTATGGGCTATTCTTGGAGGTGTTAGGTAAAGTGATTGTTGGAGAAGACGGTACAACGCAGAAATTTATAAATGCCATAAAAACCCAGATATAATTAAAACTTTATTAAGATCAATATATTAAACTGGGCTGTTCATCTATTTAGAATGAATGATTTAAATCCTGTAAAAGGCTCGTTTTGGCAAAGCCACAGGGACAAAAGAGGAAGAGGACGACCCAGGTTGCGATGCATAGATGCAGTTGAGAATAATTTTCTGTACTAGGGGTTGAAATTGGAGGACCCTTGTCACCCAGAAGAATGCATGGAAATCTCTTCAAAGGAAAGCCTTGGCCCACCCTGGGCTGTCGTGGTATTGATGATGATGAAATTTTATCGCTAATTTCAGAAGTGTTTGTATCTAATTCATATCTTCGGCAGCTCTTAAATCTTCACCCCCCCCATGTCCCCGAGTACCCTCTTAATGAGAAAATAGTACTTCTTTGTCACTCTTCCCTTTAACCGAGATTTGTTTTTTACTGAGCTAGTGGACAAACTAATTTTAATGAAGCAAATTTATGATATTTACGTAATATTTATAAAAATACGTAATATTTTTGTAAAATACGTAATATTTATTTAATAATATATATATATATATACGTATATATATATTTTTAATAATATATATTGTGTATATATATTTTAATAATATATATTACGTATATATATTATTAAAAATACATAATATTTTTGTATATATTTAAATATGTTTATTTTTACATAAGTATTTTATTATTAGTGAAAACGACAAGCAACGAGAGTTGCTAACGCCACAACTGGGAATCGGCATTTCGTTGTTTTGCATTCTATCCAGCGAATAGTATCGCTGTCCATAAATAGAACGTGATTGTTATCAGAAATAATAAATTTAAATAAAACAATTCATATTAATCATAGATTTTATCTTACAATGATGAATCGTTTTATGTGAGAAATGAGCGATGAATCATTTTACGTTATGAAAATTAGAGAAGAAACGTTTTATGTTGTTAAGGTGACTGTAAATGCAATAAGATATGTTGCAACTGATTTTCAACATTGCATTGTCCCTTGTTCTTTGTTTTTTCTACATCTGTATTAAAAAAAATAAGAATAAATGATATGAGATGAAATATTATTTATATTGAAAATAAAAAAAAAAAACAAATCTGTTTGTAGGGTGGGTACTCGATTTGAGGGCTTTTACTGTGGATATTTGTGTGTGTGTTGAACACCAGTGGTCCTCATGTACATCGTATATAAAAACATGTACAACGTATACGAACAGCCCACCGATGGGGGACGACACACAAGGGAGAACAGCGCCTCTCGGGAGGACTTTTAGAGGAAACTACCAATCATTTTCTTGTCGTATGGGAGAAAACACGGAAATCTTCCACCAGGCAGCCTGACTATCGATGCGAGACGCTTTCACGTTTATCGTCACAATCGCCATCGATTCTCCGCGTTTTTGAAAGCACCTATTACAACAATGCCGGTAGCAGATTCAAACCTCGACCCTCCCGCAGACTAGCTCTGCACGTTTGTAACAGCGTAGGTTTCATGAGTCAGGTCACAGTAGATTTTGTAGCAAATTTGACATTATCCAGGTATGCATTTACAATGGAAATAAAAGATAAAGTAAATCAGTTCTGGAGGTTTTATCCTTAAATATTTTCAGGGATAAAATCCCTGGTATTGGAGGAGACCCAGACAATTTTTTCCAAGCGATCTTGGAAACTCTATCATAACAAGTAGATTTGTTTTTCCTATAGAGCCCGCCATCAGTGAGAATCGAATACTAGCTCACCAACATGCTCATGCCACGAGTGGAAGTTATAAAACTAAAATTACTTAATTTGTAAGAGGAGAAGCCTTGATGAATCGTTTTGTGTTCTGATAATTAGCAATGAATCTTTTTAAGTTGTGAAAACTACTGATGAATTATATACACCAAGAGTGGCCAACCCAAATGATCTTGCTGGCCACTTTGGAAATGTATTCCAAGGGCCGCGGGTCGCATATAAAATTATATCTCCCCCTATTAGATTTAGACCCCCCATGGACATTTTTTTTGGAGTGAAAATGGATGCATAATGAGTTATTATTGTTGTGTTTACTATTATTATTACATGCAAACATAGATACTATAATAATTATACTAAATGCACTTTGTAAAGAAATATGACACTCAAAATGAAATATAAAAAATATATAAATATAAACGAAATAAAAAAATTAAATCATTAAAAAATATTTATTTTACTATTGCGATATGTGTTTCTCTACTGTTTCACTTAGCTTTTGCAAATCGTATTCCATTTGGGTATTTGCACATCGTAATGGGTGTTGCAGGTTAGGGTCCGTTATGTTTGAGCTTGTTTCGTGTTGAGTCAATTTCATTTTAGGTAAAAATAAAAAAAAAAAAATATTCTCAGGCGTAAGTTAGGCAACCCAAAGTGCTAACAACTTTTTTTGCCAGTTTTCTCAAATTTCTGTTGGCGTAAGTGTTATTATAAACATCTTTTTTTAAGAAATAATATTTTTATAAAATAATTTTTTGTAATGTTTCAAAAATGTGTTTTAATTCAATATTGCACTGTAAGTCAACCAGTTTCATTTGGAGAATTCTGGGGCGACTCGATTTCAACATGAAAGGGAGATGAATACATTTCAAAACCTTTTGCTGCATTTGTCTAACTCTAAATGACTGAATCGGCTTTTCCAAAGCAGCTGTAAGTTTTCTTATTTCTTTTGTATGTTTGAAGTAATTGTTACATTTTGATTTCTTAAATTATTTCAATAATGGAAGGCGGTGAGCGTTTTTTATTTTCAATCGCGATTCAAATAACAACAATTTCTTCTGAAATGCTTTGATGTATCTGAAATTAAAAAAATGCTTCCGAAATTAAATGTATCCATTATAAGGTTATATTTTTGCTTGCAATGATATATTTAATTGATTTAGTTTTTCGACAATATCCACTAAAAGCATAAATCCAATAACTAAATATATAAATTGCTCATATTCACAATACTCATACAATACTCATATTGCTTAATTCTGGTACAGGATGTAGGTACAGACTGGGGATTGCAATATCGGACCAAAAGTTCAATACCGGTATTCGATATTTTTTTATTTATCCGGGATACCGGTTTTAATACCGGTAGTAGAAATGTCATTGGCGCTGTAATTTTACTTATAATTTTATCCAAATTATCTTTTTTTTCAAAATTATCTAAAATCTCTGATGACTTGGGCTTAGAGCTGAGCTTAAGTTTGTATCTTCATCGCAATTAGATTCTTTCCTCTTTAACAAATTTGTATCATGTTTCGTTTTTAAATGTGTATGGAGTCCGCTTGTACTTCATTCACTTTAATAACTCCTGAACATTTTTTTTACATTGTGCCACCATATTTTTTTCATCATATAAATAATGAAACCAAACCTAACTACTATCAACTGATTTTTTTATGTTCTTTAAAGTTATTCTTATTCATTATTATGAGGTATTATTTATAGTGTATATGTAATAAATCTGAAAAATATTTTGATTTCTAAAGAATGATATAAAAATACAATGCAAATAACAAACTCGCCAATTTAAAAAAATATCGAAATATTACACACTTTCTTCAACTACAACTTTTTTTTCACAGATCAGAATTCTGAATAAGAATTCACAGATAAGAATAAGAATTTCACACATAAGAGTTTTTTCACAGATAAGAATTCTAAATTTCTAGTAAATACTGAAAAACCGGTATTTAAACTTGTGAATTCCGGTATTACAAAAATTATACAATGGCTCAAAATACCGGTATTCGGTATCCCGGTATTGCAATCCCTAGTACAGACTAATATATCGATGCACAAATAATGTATTTAATACATTGGTTTTCGTTACTTTGGAAGTTGTAAAATATATTTTGTAAAAAGTCGGATACATCTCACGGGCCGGAAAAATATTCAAGGCGGACAGCGGGTTGACACTCCTGATATATACCATAAAAAATTATCTTAGTTAAAATTATTCATATTTTATAATTAAATATAGTATGATGCTTAAAAGTAAAGTTTTGACGTATTTAATCATTTAAAAATAATATATACTTGTACTGTCAGAATATTAAATAACTCTTTGAAAATTCAGGCATTAACAGGCATATATTTAAAAAATAATTCTGAATTTATTCTAAAAATGAAATATTTCGTAATAGCATAAGACGCCACGTGATGAATTCATTTCTTATCCATTAAGAAATAGCATATAAAATGCGTAGAAAAGCCTAGAAAAATGTCATTTATAAATAGAAAATGACAATGCAAAAAAAAAAAAAAAAAAAATCAGATAGTCAACCATGATTCAGCATGAAAAATAAAGATAACAAAATTATTAAATCGCGTTTATACCTTTACATTTGTTAGTGCAAGACGGAATTTTCATTTTTTTAGTTTAAAAGAATTAAACGAAGATTAAAGATGAAGATTAAAAAAATTGAAGGATTTTGGTTTGCCATGACATTTATCATATGCCAATTAAAAAAAAAAAAAAAAAAACGCATACTAGGTTAGAAACAATATATATATATATGTATTACTTGTAATACATGAATAAGAAATTCGACTATATGTTTACTTGTACTACATGAAAAATCAATTGAACTACATGCTCATCTGTAATACATGAAATTAAGAATCGCTATACTCGCTTGTAATAAATGAAATGAATAGAATCGTAATTTACATGAAATAATCAATTGAACTACATGCTCATCTGTAATACATGAAATTATGAATCGAATTCTATACTCGCTTGTAATACATGAAATTATGAATCGCATTCTATACTTGCTTGTAATTCATGAAATTATGAATCGCATTCTATACTTGCTTGTAATACATGAAATGATGAATTGAACTAGATGTATAACTGTAATACAAAAAGTAATGGATTGAACTCGCCTGTACCACTAAAATGTTTCATTTTCTTATTTCATTTCATTTCATTTATTTTCACGTTCATCTTCATGTTTTATTTTTCGTTTCATTTTCATTTTTCCTCTTTCATTTCGATATCACTTGTTATATCGACAGCGTAAGCATAAAATAACATTTTTTTCTCTCTCGTTTTTATTTAATTTGAAATTCCAGTTAAAGGAAACCCAATGTTTCTTAGAGACAAAGGAAGGTAAAAAAAAAAAAAAAAAAAAAAAAAAAAGAAAGATGAAAATGTTATTTCGAGTGCGAGCCGTATTACTCGAGCGTTTTATCTGCTGCAGATCTGCCAGAAAAGATGAAGAATCTCTTTCCTTTCCGATGAAGAATTCCTGCGCGAGATGGCAGACGAGATAGGGGACGTCGTCTCTCGCGTCCCCTAGCTTTGTCATCATCATCTCGCGAGGAATTCTTTGTCATCGATGTGCTCTCCTGCTTATTTATCACTCCCGAGGTATTGCCAAAGACACCCGTTTCTACATGGATGGAACGTCTTCGGTACCTCCAGAGATCATTTATTTTTCTTCTTCTTACGGTGAGATGTATGAATTATGCAACACGCTGCTGCCATAGTTTTTTGTGGAAGCTTTCCACACTTGGATTGGCTTTGCTTATGTGTGTGGGTGGTGCGAGAGAAAAGGATGGCAAATTTTGAATAGTACTACGATTGGGTTAGAAATACTTGGGTTGAAAGCAGATTATATTGAATTACCAAAAATAAATTGTTGACATTTTTGTCATGCATGGTGCAACTAAATCAAACATTACAGTATTATTATCTAATAAATATAGTAAAATAATATAGCTGAAACATTACAGCTGTATCATCATTAGTCTGACACTATTAGTACAGCTAGCTAGATCATGCAGGGAAACATTTTTTTAGCCCTGCATGGTACAGCTAGTTTATTTTTATTTCTGAAATATATATTCATTGTCTATTATCTATAAATATACTAAAGAATATATAACCAAAAAGTATTAATTCATCTATTTTAATTATCAGCAAAAGTAATCTTTAAAATGTTTTGAGATATAAGTACAAAAATTTTAAATATTAGCAATAAAAAATAAAATTTAATAATTTTAATTGCAAATAATATATTAATAATTTTATTTGCAAAGCTGAAATATATGTTTTGCTGAAAGAGAGACTATCCTGATGATTTCTTTGAAATCGATCAACATATATTTCAAAGTGTTAACACGTTTACTTACCTGGGATCTGAGATAGAATACCAAAATGAATCAGCACCGAGATTTGAAAGAGAATTATTGCTGCCAATCGCAGCCTATTTGGTCTTAGAAGCCAATTGAGATCCTATCTGATTAAAAGACCTAAAATTTTACTGTACTCTCATAAGACCAGTATTAACATATGCATCTGAAACGGGGTCACTAACAGCAAGAGAAGAGAAAATGTTGGCAATCTTCGAAAGAAAAGTGCTGCGAACTATTTTTGATAGTATCAATGACAATGGAAATTGACGAAGAAGAACAATTTTGAACTTTACAAACTTTTTAGAGATATTAACATTCTAAAATTTGTTAAACTGAAAATGAGATGGGCCGGCCATCTTATGAGAATGGAAAGTGATAGAGTCGCTTTGAAGGTTTTCAATGGAATCCGTTTTGGACAGCACCGAAAAAGAGAGGGGTCGACTGGTTTAGACTCTGATTTTAATGTTATTAAGATCAAAAACTGGAGGTCCACGGCCAAGAGGAGAACAGCCTGCCTGGATCTTTTAAAGAAGGCCAAGGTCCACAACGGGCTGTCGAGCCAGTTATGATGATGATTTGCAAAGCTAAAAAGAATGACACGATAATTTTATTCGAAATATTTAATAATTGCCTTTGATTTGCTGAACAGAGATAATATTAATTTAATTATTTTCGAATCATTCTCAAAAATAAGGATTGCATAATCATAGTAATAATACTGGCAATGCTTTGTGGTAAAAGATTTACCAACCATGATTTGCATCAAGTATTTCTGCAATGCTAAAACCACTGAATAAATATTGAGTTTCTAAATCAATATGCAATACTACCAACTCATTATTTAAAAAAATTCCATTGCCAACTAACTCTACGGGAGCATTTTTCCGAACATGACGTCCTACTCTTTTTTTTCATATGCCTGCAATACTTTTATCAACGTTTTTTTGAAAAAAGAAAACAATATTCAGTTTCAGAAGTTACATGTGGCAACAAAAATTCTTTTATTATTGTTCGAATTATTAAAATGAAAATTGCATTGCATGAAAGCTATGGGTTTAGGATGTTTATGAGCCATGAGTTTTTTGCAGAAAAGATAAACTTAGAATTCTTCTATGCTTCATAATTTGTATTCATTTTACTTATATTTCAAAAGCACTAATACAATCATTTTTATTAGATTCTATTTAATAATTGCATCATATTTACTCCTCTGACATGGTTTCATTCTCTACGGTTATTTTTTGCACACTTTAGATTCATTAGACCGGGACCTACAGTTTAATGTGGATTCCGAACCACTCACAAACATCCATTCAATGAAGGAGATTCGCTTCACAGACAACATAAACAAACAAATATATATATTATTATACAATGAATTTTGAATTCTTTCTTCTGAATGGTGATCTGGAATAGTATAGATCAGGGGTGGCCAACCCAAATGATCTTGCGGGCCACTTTGGAAATGCATCCTAACCCGCGGGCAAAATATAAGATTATATATCTCCCTATTACATTTAGACTCATGATAGACGTTTTTTTGAAGTATAAAATTAAAACATAACGAGTTATTATTTTTTTGTGTTTACTATTATCCTTACATATAAGCATAGATAATATAATATTAATGATATTGAACTCGCATTGTAAAGAAATATATAACACTAAAAGGAAATATATAAGTATAAACGAAATAAAAAAAAAATGAAATCATTCAAAAATATTTATTTTGCTAGTGTGATACTTGTTTCTCCATCTTTGACTTTTTTTAGCAAATCGGTTTCCCTTTTGGGTATTGGCACATCGCAATGGGTGTTGCGTCCGTTATGTTTGAGCGTGTTTTGTGTTGGGTCCATTTCATTTTAGAAAAGAACGATTCGCAGGTGTAAGTTGAACCAAAAGAGCTAACAACTTCAACTATGAATCTGGCTTGCTCTTTATCAACAATCAACTGCGTGTATTTAGGATGGTCACTTAAAGTGAAACATAGAACCTATTATATTAGATGTTCCTGGATGCGCGCATTATGAGTTAGCAGATTATAATTTAATTATTCGGCGAACTCATAACTGTAAACTCATCCATAAAACATCCACTATTTGTCCTATATTCGCAAGAATATTATTTAAAATCAAAGCTAAAATTTCCTCTCAATTTCGACAGTTCATTTTTGAATATAGGGATACACACATAATGTAATTTTTTAATACATTGGTTTTTACTATTTTGGCCATTATGAAATAAATATATTTTTAAAAGTGTGATGCATTTCACGGACCATAAAAATATTCGAGGTAGGCCAAGGGTTGGCCACCCCTGATCTAGAAACATTCTTCAAAATGTTGCTTAATAACGATAACGTTGATAGAAGATGTCATGCACAGCAAAATGCTTCAGCCATGGGAAGATCACCGAACGGATTTCTAAATCAATATGCAACACCGCCAACTCATTATTCAATAAGAGGAAAAAAGAAAAATCATCAACTGAACACAACCTTTCTTGTTTTTGGCATCACATTTTCGTCGCCAACTCCCGCCGCGACGTCCTGCAGCCCCGAAGACGAGCACCCCGCGGGCATCTGGTTTCGAGACTTCTCCCAATTAGAAGCTGCATCGAATAAAATATGGAGGAAGGAAGCAGCGAGAAAAAAAGAGGAAATTAAAAAAGGAAAAAAAAGAAACCGAGCATCGTTCTCAGAGAAATGGCGAACGTAGATTCCGAAATTTACGACCCGAAGTCGACACTTTTAATACAAGGCAGGCACGGCAAAAATGTTGCGCTATGTGAGAACATCGGCGAAGGCATACGTAAGCGATCTTCGATGAATTTATGAAGGGTGAGTTACGTCTTCATAGACAGAGACGAGCAGTCATTGGGAAAGATACGAGAGGTTCTGTGGTTAAATGGCTTTTTAACATGTTGCCGAGTTCGCCCTTCGTTGAAGATTACTCAAAAACACAGTTGCAGTTGGAGGTGAAAGGATTAAAAGATTTAATACATGCGTACATTGAAAAATAAAAGTGCTAAAAATGGCTGATAGAAATACTTTTGAAAATATTCTCTTATTTCCTTTAAAAGATCATTAAAAAAAAAAAAAAAATTTAGTAAAAATGAATAAATACAATAATAATAAATATTTAAATATTGGATTACCTACTCATCAAAATAAAATAAAATGAATTTGAATAGGGAAGAAAGTAAAGATAAATAGTATGAATGAATAAAAAAATAATTCTAAAATAATCTATGAAATTTAGGTATGGTAACTTGTCTAATTATACTTACATTTCATAACACGAAAAGCATTTTAAAGACTGAAATATTGATGGTTTAATGTTAAAAACCGATAAAAAACAAGCTGCTTTATTTTAGGAATTGTTTATATTGCTAATAAAGTTGCGTCATTGTCAGAACGAAAAATTTCATGTCCTGGCTTGCAGAAAAGCATCAAAACCTACCTCAGAAATAATAGGATACCATAAATGACTGATACATAAAAACAATGGAAATGGAATCTTTTAATGATCTTTGTGTGCGTTTTGAACAAAACAAAAAAAAAAATCATTTTGGCTTCTATACTGATTTTGAACTTAGGGCAAATTTTTGAACCAAAAATGTACTCTCTGCTTACATTCGGAAATAGAGGGTCTATTTATTTCATTGCTTTATATATAAAAAAATAGTAATACAATATAATATAAAGTAAATTAATAATCAGATATCTAATAGTGCGTTAATTAAATTTTTTAAATATTTATTTTGTTTATATTTATGGATAATAATATTAGTTCTCAGATATAGGTTGATCAAAACAGGCTTGTGTTAGCAACAACACTATCTGTTGGCTGAGAGCCATATGTATGGAATAAATATCTTAAGATACAAAAAAGAAAAGAAATTTTTTTAGATAGATAATCTGTATTCAGACCAGCACGCTATACACAAAGACTCTGATCTTCAGCCATGCAATGAATTAGAAACTGGCGTGTCGATTATGGAGTACCCATGGGGATAGACCCCTTCGTCTCCCTCATCTTAATTCATATGTAAAATTTACGATTATTAATTGGCTGCTTAAGGTTAGTTTGATGATAAAAAAATAAATTTTCTAAAAAATTAGAAATGGTACTCGTAAAAATTAAAAAATACTAAAAATAAATAAAAAGTAAAATAGAAAAAAAAAAAGTTAAAATTAAAATGAAAAGAATTTAAATTAAATATTCGGTACAATTAGGGACCAATTGTCGATACCAAAAAAAAATATTGAATAAGATTTAAAATTGTAATTGTTGAACGGGTGGGCCATAACGATGTATGTATAATAAAAAAGCATTAGCATATTAAACATTATATATTAATAAGCATCGATTAAGGTCGATTTAAGAACAAATTTTGGTATTTTATTTGTATTTATTTCATTTTATTATTATTATTATTATTATTTTCATTTTTTGATAAGTTTTTTCTATCCTTTTATTTTACACAAAAAAAAAAGGGGTAAAAGTAAACTTGAACTAACTGATACCAAGATTCATAAATCAAGAACCATTAAGTTTTTCATCATGTGGCAATTCATTGGAAAAGCATTGAAAAAAAAAAACATTTTCAACGTTCAAATGTTTATTTTATTTCATTTTTTTTACGAAACTTATGTCGAATTATGTTGCCTGTTTTCATCCTTCATCCAAATCTTTCTGCTCGATATATTATTTTGAAATAGAATGCCTATTGGATGAGGCTAATGGGGTCTGTTCACGTCTGGTATTATTTGTACGGGCATCTCAATAAAAGCACTCAGGTTTTTGGCTTCATTTCAACAAAGCGAGTTTCCAAAACTAGGCCCATTTGTGTTATAATTTAGAAAACAGAAGATCCTGCGGGCTGTCGGGTGAGTTGAGGAACAAAGCTTGTGATAAACCTTCAATTTCGTATTGAACACATCGAATTATCAAAATTTTTAACTATATATAGAATGTCTATAAAGTCTCTTCAAACATTAAATGAAAAAAAAAAAAAAAAAAAGTGAATATTGTTACAAAATAAGTCCATATATACAGGGTGATTATAATTAAAGTCCCACTTATAAAATGCTGTCAAAAAGAACCCCTCGTCACAATGAATTCACATTTGAAGTGAAGTTCACATTTGAACTACGGCATCAAAAACAGTTCCAACGTGTATTAATAGATGGCACTGTAAGCGGCCTAAAAAGAAAGTGAATTCAGCTGCCAGTGGTATTTTGAATCGAAATGACACCGTATTTGGTACGAGTTGCCCATTAAATCAACTGTAGTGTTCAGTGTGCTGGATTGTTTCGGTTTTTGGACAGAAAAAATGACTTCCAAGTCATTCAACAGTGGTGACACTGTGAGTGGAAAGCTCATCCACCACAACAAGGTCATACCCAATGGGATGGGAAAAATCGGTGGAACATTTTTGTATGCCGTACCGTTTTCCCCCTTCTTCGAGTATCTTCAGCTCAAATGTGAATTCATTGTGACGAGGGGTTCTTTTTTTATAGCATTTTGAAAGTGGGATTTTAATTATAATTACCATGCATTTATTTTTTTTTTACTTTCTTTTAATTTTAATTTAATTTAATACATCTCTACATGGGCACCACTACCACGAAGCACATCAAATCCTTTCTTGTGTGTAACATAGGGTGGTTGTGCCATCCATCGCTTCAGATTGTCCTGTATCTTTGTTAGATGCACAATATCATTAACACAGAAAGAAGACTAGGGGTGTGATATCCAGCGTACGAGAGGCCCGTGGTTGTGCTAAAAATTTCGACGATTCATATAAAGCAGAGGATCACTGATGGAATGCCATCAGCATGCCAGTACCATCTTGTTGTGCTTCGTGCAACTCATGATGTTCATTCAATTAAATTAAATCAAAATGGAATGAAACAATATCTATGTTTCATTTTGTAATAATTTTGAATAATCGGTCTTTTATTTTGCCTTTTGTAACAAATGTTTGGAAATAAGGAAAAAAAGACTTCATAGACACTGCATATAAAAATGAATAGAATTACTTTGAGTACCTAAAAAGTATAATGCTTTTCTTTTCCAAAATGTATTATTTCATTCTAAAAATTCGTAGAAAAATATGAGCCATTAATTTAATTAATAAAAACTTAATTTAATTAATTATAAAAAATGAAAAATTATAAGTTAATTAATTAAAAACTTTTTTTTATGCTAACCGATTTTCACCACCAGATGGCGCCCGTCTTAAAAGCTGTCTGACGCCGTTTGGTCAGTAATTGTACAAAAAAAATAAATAAATAAAGAAGAAATTTTAAATAGTAGTTATTCAGTTTAATATCAATATTATATTCGTAAAGATAAAACGCAGAAAAAATAAGATTAAAAGAATGAGACGGAATTCTGGGATAAAAATACTTGTTTCATTGAGTCAATTTATATTATTTAAGGCAAATTAAACAAAATTCTTCTTTATATACTGCTATGCTTCGCCCCTTTCTCACATACGCTTGCCCGGTCTGGTCCTATGCAGCTCGATCTAACTTAAAAACGCTTGAAACGTTACAAAACATCACTCTCCGCCAAATGATCTCTGCTGAAAGGTTCGTGCTCCATTCTGATCTCTATAAAGTTATTCACATTCCTTCTTTAAAAGATTCTCTTAAACACATCTCTGTTCAATTTTTTGACACGTTTATGAATCATGAGAATACTGCCATCCAGGAGATGGACTCTTACATTCCCAATCAAGATTTAAAACGTCTGCGCAAAATTTTAATTTAATTTTTAAATATTTTTTCTTTTCTTTTTTTTGTTTAGGGTTGTAAGTTAATTTCATTATATTTGTAAATATATTCTGGGCCATTTTCAGTGTTTCAACTGTATTGACCTGTCCTATCGGAGATGGAGTCGCCAGGACTAAATAGCTCCAAAATAATACGTCAAATAAACAAAAAGGCAAATTTATTAAATATTTAATAATAGGATTTACATTCTGTACAGATATATTTGCGTTATAAAATTGACCAGAACTGAATATGTTTTATTTTCTGTAACGTTTAGTTATACAGTATGTTCATATTTAATAAACACATTCTTATCAGCTGCGTTTTCTATTAACTGCATTGGATAACATGTGTAGTTTCATTTCTATAAGTTATGACTTCATAAGTTACAGGTTTCAATTTCTATAACTCAAAGTTGCTGAGCTGGGTAAGATTAATGATCGCTTGTAATAAATTGTTGATGGATTTAAAACGGAATGCGTAGTAATAATAGAGCATACTAGGTTTGCATTTAGCTTTTTCAAACTGTCATCTTGTTTATCTGAATCATAACAAAACTGGGCGCAGTTTGCGAGTTCTACGCCTTGTTTTGAAAAAATTGTTTTGCATTTTTGTCTGTTTGAATCAATGACGTAGTGTGGTATATGTACATCACAAGTCTAAAGCTGGGGAAAAAAAAAAAAAAGATCATTTTATGTGCAAGGCCTGCCAAAGCGATTTTTATCGAAACCCAAAACAGGGTCTGATAAAAGTAAAGTAAGTAAAAAACCCAAGATGGGAAAATTTTTATTACAGTTATTCAATTAAATCATGATTTATTTTTACTCTAAATACGACTTTTTCTAGTTTTAGCAACATCGAAATTTCTTTATTGCTTCACAAAGTCATTGATGGTATGGATCGATCCGCATTTTTAAGAGTTACTTAACAACAACTGGAGAGTTTATGGTTTATGGTCTATTCTAGCGCGGGGAGCGGGGGGGGGCATTTTTCCGGCCCGTAAGCTATATCACACTTTTCACAAAATATATTTATTTTATAATGGCAAAATAGTGAAAACCAATGTATTAAACATTAATATTAAACCAATGCATTATTTGCGTGCATCCATCTATTGAAAAATGAACTGTCGAAACAATGAGAAAAAAAAATGAACTTTGATTTTAAAATAATATTCTTGCGAATATAGGATAGATAGTGCCTGTTTTATTGATGAGTTTACGGTTATGAGTTCGCAGAATAATTACATTTTATTCTGCGAACTCATGATGAGTGTAGAAACGAATATCGCATTCGTAAAATAAATATTTTTTAATGATTTCATTTATATTTATATATTTTTGTGTATTTAATTTATAGTGTTATACTACTGTGCCCAAAAAGTAAGACCAATTTTCAATTTAAAATTCCCGATTTTTCTTTTTTTGGGTTGCTCGACATCTGTGTGAAATTTAACGTCAAAATATTCATTAGTGTTTGACTTACGCCTGGCTTTGTGAGACACTAAAACTGATTCCGGCGAATTTTTGAAATGTCTGAATTAATTGAACGAAGAACTTGCATTCAATTTTGTTTGTGGAAACGTATAGAATGTTGCAGAAGGCATTCGGTGAGCATTCCTATATCGGAAAGAAATGTTTAGAAGGGGTATAAACAGTTCCAAAAGGCAGAGAAAGCGTTGAAGATGAAGAGCCGTCTGGTCGATCATTCACCTCAACCGACGAAGCTCACGCACAAAAAATTAAAAATTTAATGCTTGCAAACTTCGATTTACAATTAGAGACTTTGTTGATAATATTGGAATTTCAAAAGGATTCGGTCAATTCCATTGTGGGCCTCAAACGCGTCAAATCTCGATTGGTACCGAAAACACTGAATGCGCCAGCTCACACTGCATTAATTCTGACTTTTTCGTCAAAAATGTATACCCATATCGTTCCACAACCACCGTATTCACACATACCCACCGTATTCAACCACCGTATTTGCGACTTCTGGCTATTCTCAAAACTCAAAAGACCACTTCGGGGACACCGTTTTGAGTCGATTGAAGAGATTCAGCCTGAATCGGCGCACGCTTTGAAGGCCATCCCTGTCGATGACTTTTTAGCATGCATTGAGGATTGGAAAAAAGAGTTGGCTTAAGTGCATTGTGTGTGGAGAGGATTACTTTGAAGGCGATGAAATAAATTTGGAAGAATAAATAAAGAGTTTCTGAAAAAAAAAAAAATAATTGGTCGTACTTTTTGGGGACGGTAGTATATTTCTTTGCAATGTGCGTTTGCTATCATTATTACTATATTATCTATGTTTACATGTAAAAATAATAGTAAACACAAAAATAATAGCTTTTATATTTCAATGTGTCACTCCCAAAAAAATGTCCATAGCGGGTCTCAATCCAATAGGGGGATATATAATTTTATATACGGCCCCTCGGAGTTAGGATGCATTTCAAAGTGGCCCGCAAGATTTTTGGGTTGACCACCCTCTGTTCGAGACAATTCTATTTTTGTTCCGGTAAACCGTTCTACTTTGTAATATTGGAAAGATCATCTACGTTTCCTTTTCTATGCGTAGAATACATCCGCTCATTCAAATTAAACTAATATATCGACAAAATGTATAGATTTGAAGACATCATAATATGTATTTTCCTCTAAAATTCTTGACTATTCCATCCTCGACTTCCACTGTTCAACTCGTGTAAAGTATCGCTATAAATTGTCAAAGCCACTATCCTGTCCCTTCGTGTCGGAAAGCAGTGTGTGTAACGAACGCCACCATCGGTTCGAACCTGAATCCTCCTGCACTTTATCTGTAGAGGTTACAACCGATTATTGTAGTTATGTTTCAATTTGATAGTGTACAATAAAATTTAGTTTTGGCGAGCTATATGTACAGTCACTCGCACTTCATCTCGACTTATTAATGAAGGTTGGCAACTTTTGCGCTCGAATAATTTTTAATGAAATATCCATAATGAATGTGTGATTTTATTTACTAAATTAGACGGCCTGATGGCCGAGTGGGTAGCGCTCTGGCTCTCGGTACCACAGGTGTAGGGTTCGAGTCCCCGCGCTGCAATGGATGTTTGTAGTGGTTCGGAATCCACTTTGAACCGTAGGTCTCGGTTTGATAGGCTCGTAGAGCGTTGCGGGGGCAGTGTTACTCCGCGTCCTTAGCTTATCTTTAAGCTACAAGCACCCCCTGGGTAGTACTAAGTAAATAACGTTGGTGCAGCCTTTGCTTATGGCATAAAAGATAATTGTCTTAGTATTTGCCAGCTGCATTAGAAAAAATGATAATACAATGTCATTAAATTTCACTAAAAATAAAGCCAATAAAATTTAATTATAATTTTGTCACTCAAAATAATCATTCAAAATGTATAGAAACGCGTTGATTCGTAAGAAATCACCAGTTTATATCCGGGTGCGGAAAATTGTAATATAATGTCATTGTATTTAAAATAAATTAAATACAATATCATTAAATTTTATTTAAAATAAAGCAAATTAAAGGTTGTTTCGGATTATTTTATCACTCAGGACAGTCACTGAAAATGTATAGTATCACGAACGCATAGTTTCGTACGAAATCACCATTTTATATTCAGGCGCGGAAAAGTGTGAGTGACATAAAAGTTCTCGCAAAAATCTGAGGATCGCAGAAAATGTTTTTGAAAGATACATGCACTGAAACGGAATTCCGAAAATGGCCCATTTAAGCGGGAATTTCTGCATGTCTTATGTCAGGACCTTTGGAAGTCCTCTCATTGCATAATTGAAAACGAGTTATAAAAATATATATATAACTTATAAATGAGTCGCTAATATTTTATTACGTTAAGGACATTTTACAAGATTAATTCGTGACAAACAGATATTAAGCACGTAGTTTTGTCAATAGAGATGTGGCCACGGTTATACGGTTATTAAAAAAAAAGTACGGTAATTTAATAGTCGAGTTATTTTAAGTAACGGCTTTAGTACGGTTATTTAAAAATATATTTTTGTAAACAAAATTTAAAGTTTAACAAAAAAGATTTAATTTAGAGTTGAGTAATTGCGCTTTAATGTTGTAAAAAATGCAGGGTGATTATAATTAAAGTCCCATTTTAAAAAGAGTGTAAAAAAAAAAAAAAAAAAGAACCACTCGTTACAATGAATTCACATTTGAACTGAAGATACTTGAAGAAGGGGGAAACGGTACGGCATCCAAAAAAGGTTCCAAAGTATAGATGGCGCTGTAAGCGAATTCGTTTGCTAGTGATATTTTGAATCGAAATGACAACAACGTATTTGGCACGAGTTGCACATGAAACCAACTGTAGTGTTCCATCTGCTTGATTGTTTCGGTTTTTTGACGAAAAAAACGACTTCAAGTCATTCAACAGTTGCGACACTGTGAGTGGAAAGCCCATCCACCACGGCAAGGTCATACCCAATTTGTATTGGAAAAATTGGTAGAATTTTTTGCTGTACCGTTTCCTCTTTCTTCAAGTATCTTCAGTTCAGATTTAAATTCATTATGACGAGTGGTTCTTTTTTTACAGCAGTTTGCAAGAGGGGCTTAATTATAATCATCCTGTACTTTGTTGTGCAAAACAATTTTTATAGATATACGAGTTGAATAAAATTTATTGAATTTATTTCATATATTTTTCTAAACCCATCCTTCAAGATCACAGCACTGTTGTAAATTGCCAGGAGTTAAGAATCGGACACAAAACAACAAAAGTAAATATAAGATGAATTAAGTTTAAACTGTTATTTTCATACATTTTCTGGCAGCTTCTTATACAAAAATACTTACAAACTAGTACTTGAAAGATTATAAATACTGCTTAATAATTTTATGAAAACCTTTCAATTTTCCTCTTAAAAATTTACTTTTGTGTAACTGTTTCTCTTCGCATTTTTTCAAAACTAAACTTTGTTATTATTATTATTTTTATTTATTATTATTATTTTTTTTTTTTTTTTACTTCTAACGTCTGTTACTCAATTAAGACGTATTGTTATTCTTTCGTGGAATAAAAACTTTCCTTCTGAATTCCACACAGAGCGAGTATTACTTCATATGTTCTGTGTCGCCCAGAAGGAGCCGCTGCTTTGTCGGAGCCCAGCCGAGCGCGGAGACGTGATGGGCAAAAATTTACAACGTAAACTAAATTCTCCTGCATCTCATTGTTTCAATCTTTTATTCGCCGTCGGTATTGTCACGGGACAGGCCCTCGAAATGAGGGGTTCAGAAAGAGAGAAAAAAAAAAGGCTGTTCCAACACAGAGGGAGGAGGGGAAGGATTAGGAGGATGGGAACGTTTTGCCAACTTTTGCTGACAGTTGGCAGGAGCGGTCTTTTCAAAAATCGACTTGACAAATTGCAATCTTATTTAAGGATCTCTGCAGACTCGAACGAGCAGCGTGTTTTTGTTCAGGACGAGTCTCGAAACGCGCAACGAAATATGAAACGCCACAGTATATTATCAGTAACAGCGGCCAAGTAGCTAGCGCTCTGGCGCTCGGTACCACAGGTTTCGGGTTTGAGTCCCGGCGGTGCCATGGATGTTTGTAGTGGTTCGGAATCCACTTTAAACCGTAGGTCCCGGTCCTATAATAGGATCGTAGACCGTTGCGGGGGCATTGTTACTCCGCGTCCGTGGCTTATTTTCAAGTGACACGCGCCCCCTGGGTAATGCAAAGTGAGTAACGTCTGTGCAGCGCTCGCCTTAAGGCATCCAAGACCAAGCTGTCTAAGTGTTTGCCAGCCGCATTAGAAAAAAATATATATATATATAAACTACATGTCCATCAGTAAAAGTGTAGGAGGGCGTGCTCTCGGGAAGATGTTTGCCCCAAGTTTTCAGATAATCCTGTATGAAGCCCCGCTATTCTTTGATTTTCCATCTGATGAGTAGATGTACACGTTGTTGTTGTTTCTAATCTTCAATGTCCTGCAGTGCGGCACGGACATCCCATGAGTGATTTACTCATGGATGGAAGGAAAAGGGCAGCTTCTGTTGTGATGGAGCACCCGTAAGTAGAAGACTGACTTTTGCTCCGTGACGCTCTTACAATCATATGACACCGGGACCTAAGGATTAAAGTGAATTCCGAACCACTACAAACATCCATGGCACCGCCGAGACTCGAACCCGAAACCTGTGGTACCGAGTGCCAGAGCGCTAGCCACTCGACCATTCAGGCCCCAGATGTACACATTTTTAGGATTACCAACATGTTTCATAATATTAACGTTTAATTTCTATGAGATTTTTGCTTGTTTTCATAATCATCCCATATTGTGTTTCTACACAACTTACAGCAAGTACTCAAACTACAAATTAAAATTTTGCAACGCTTTCACTAAAGCTGAATTCCCATTTTCGTTTCTTTCTAACCGGCATTAGAATTTTAAATCCTGACCCATCACTTAACAATTGGATCAACAGCCTAACATTGCAATCAGCCTATTAACAACTGGATGAAATGGCTGCTGAAATTTGCGTGGAAATGCACAGGAAATGAGGAAATCTTCCAAGTGATAAAGGAAACGTAATCTATGTGTGTGCCGGAAGCTGCAATTTGTATAAAGAACAGATAAACAGATTTTCAAGTTTCTATGCATAATAACACATTAACCCGGCGTTGCACGGTTTCAGAAAATAAAATGCTTTTATTTAAATTCAAGTTCATTTTTTTCTTTCTAATGCAGCTGGCAAACACGTAGACAGCTTGGTCTTGGATGCCTTAAGGCAAGCGCTACACCAGACGTTACTCACTTTGCATTACCCCGGAATCGCGTGTAACTTGAAGATAAGCCACGGACGCGGAGTAACAATGCCCCCGCAACGCTCTACGATCTATTAGACCGGGACCTACGGCTTAAAAGTGGATTCGAACCACTACAAACATCCATGGCACCGCCGGGATTTTTCGAAACCTGTGGGTGCGAGGGCGCTAGCCACTCGGCCATTCAGGCCCCATTCGACAGTGTGTTTAATTATATTTTAAATGAGAAAATGGCGTGCCCTGTGCTCTTGTTGGTTATCTTGAAAACAATAATATTGGGAAGTTCTTTTATTTTATTTTCCTCAGTGAATTTTTTCATAGCAGTGATTCTTAAACTCTGTGGCGCAAACGTGCCGAAAAGAGGAGTGACTTATTTAAAATATAGACGTAAATGAATCTATTCAAATCAGTTCGAAGAATGCCTAAAAAGGATTAAAAACGAAAAAAATTCATTAATTCAAGGTTTCATTCACTTTAACCTCAGATTTAATAATGAACATCTCTTAATTTCTACAAAGGTTAAAGAATTTTCATTTATTTTTTACCTTTCAACTGAGCGAATGGAAATGAAAATTCGTAAGTCAGGTGGAATGTTTTATTTATTCATTTTTATACATTTTGATTTGTATTTGTATTTTTTTTAATGTTTTCAAAAATTATAAAATATTTATTTTACACATGCATTTCGAAAATATTTATTCCGTCATGCTATTTTCTTTATTAAAAAGAGTGTGTTTCCGTCCTATTGAAGGCACATCAAAATGTAAGGAGAAATCGGTAATAATCATATTATTTTTAGTATTTTATCAAACAGTGCAAAATGTACAAGTTACAAAAATAAAGATAAAATTAAGTGACTAGAGCAGGTTTTAGAGGAAAAAATAGTATGATGTGCAAATATATACATTTATACATACAAATATATACAGTTTGTTTATATCAGTGGTGGTCAATCCAAATGATATTGCGGGCCACTTTGGAAATGCATCCTAACTCCGCGGGGCGCATGTAAAATATATATATCCCCCTATTAGATTTAGACCCACAGATATAGACATTTTTTCGTAAGCATAGTGAAAAATTGAAGCACAATGTCATTATTTACTATTAATCTTATATGTAAGCATAGATAATAATGATACTAAACGCACATTGTAAAGAAATATAGAACACTAAGAAGGACATGTAAAAAACTATATAAATATAAACGAAATAAAAAAATGAAATCATTCAAAAATATTTATTTTACGAGTGCGATATGTGTTTCTCGACTCTTTCACTTAACTTTTGCAAATCGATGCCAATGCCGATTTATCTTGTTATTAGATGTTCCAAGATGCACGCGTAGCATGAGTTCAAGAATATACTTTATACTTTAATTATTCTGCGAATTCAATACAGTATACTCATAATTAAAGCAGGCAATATCCGTTACATATTCGTAAGAATATTATTTTAAAATCAAGGTTAATTTTTTCTCATACTTTTGACATTTTTGAATAGATGGATGCACACATAATGTATTTTGGTTAAAATTATTTTTATTTTTAATATTTTGTTTTTGTTTGTTTTTATAATGGGTTGGCCACCCCTGTACTAGAGTATTGTCGATAGAATATTATCACAAATAATCTGAAATTTATTTAAATTTAATAGTCAGTCATAAAAGCACTCAGAGTGTATTGGTTATCACATCCACCCAAAAAGGAGGGTGTCCTAGGATCAAGAACAGGTTTAGGTTAAAAAATAAATTAATTGCTTTTTTTTTTTGTCTGTTATTGACCAAAAATATTCATTCGATATTTGTATATGTATAGATTTAACACCCTTTACGGATAGCAAATTTAATTAAAATTGGATTGATTCTTTTTATTGCTATTTTATTATCATGTGTGAACATGACGTTGTCGAGGTTAGGAGTCCGTGAAGTTATACAAAAACGAGGGTCAAGCAAATAAAACTCCATTGCAAATTTTGGAGGAAAATGGTATTGAAATGGTTCATGGATAACGTTAGTCTTGAGGAATATTCTGGGGAATTTGTCTTTCATTTGAAGTGTTTTATAATATGGTTTTGAAACACTTTTCACGTCTTGGTTTTGGGATTTTAAGCAATTGTATAACCAATAGCTGTAAGTACTATTAGTGCGTTGATCAATTCCTTCTTCTTTAAGTTTCACATTTATCACTTATGGCATTTTCTCATGCTTATGGAGCTGTATAGTGTTTCTTATTGTATTTGGAATACTTCATTCTTCCTTTATGCCTAGATTTTTCAAAGTGGTTTGGTTTTAATATATTCTTTGGGCTTTTGAATGTGATAACGTTTCTTTTAGAATTGGGAATACTTCATTCTTCATTTGACTACATTTATCTTACTTTTGTATATTCCTTTAGAGATTCTTGAACAATTCATTCTTCATGAAGTTCTTGATCTATTCAACATTGCTATATTCATGTGTCTATTTAAAGTTTGCCATTATTGTAGTAAACCAATCATTAAACTTTTCCAAAGTTTACCAATTATTGCTTTGATGAATTTATTCATCCATTCTCGAATGTTCACACATAATAAGTTGAAATTTGCCGAGCAGATTTCAGTTTTTATATATTTTATCTTAATGTTTGTATTACTTTTAACTTTTTATATTATTAAATGACACTTAATTATAATATTTTTCAGACTTTTAATTTCTGTTCCCAAATATGACTTCCAAGTCCGATGAAATCAATGCCACAGCTTTTGCTTAGAAGCAGCATCCAGTGATCAACATTACTTCTGTTTTCTCCTCTCTCATTTAAACAATAATTACCGAAATGATTAATTACTGTTTCTCCAGATTAAAAATAAGTTTGTTAATAATGAAAGCACGTTTTATACAAACATAATTTTTTTTTAATAGATTTTTTAGGTATATTTAGAAAAATTTTTAAATGACTATTTGTAAAATTTAATCTCTTGTAATAATATCTATTTTTATCAGGTATTCGAAATATATTAGCCAGATTTTGCCTGTCCCTAAATGAAAAATTAAAATATATTCTCCATGAATATTTTTCCAATAATAAAATAAAAGATTTAATAATAAAAAAATTTCAAAAATGTAAACAGTGCCTGCTGGCCCATGAAGGGGATCGAACCCAAGACCTTTGCGCTATTAGCACGACGCTCTAACGAACTGAGCTAATGGGCCACACAAAACTTGCCAATTATTAACTATAACTTCAGATTCGGCTGACCATTATTTTTAAACGAAATATTGTACATGGAAATTTCGATTTATATATAACCATTATAAACAACTTTCTACATTTTTAGCTATACATATGAGAGCAGGAACCTGATTTATTTTTGACAGACATTGCTTATCAAAACCAGTTATGTAAGAAAAGAATAATATTCACAATTGCATAAAAAAAAAATCTGTTTTTCTTATCTCACTGGGTCGGCAGACCAAGAAAGATCAAGTCCATGAACCAGCGTGTTCTCATGGAAGGGGGAGAGTGATGAAGCACCCGTGGGTAGAAGTCTCACTGGGTTCCGTGTCGCTGAAGAAAGCCTTCTAGAAGGACTTTTGTGTGTCGCATGGGAAAAAAAAAAAACCAAAAAAATCCCACCAGGTAGTCCGATTAACAGGCAAGATGCTGAACATCCCAAAAGCCATCGAGTCTCCTCGTTTTTTGAAACAGTATCTACAACAATGCCTCCAGCGGATTACAATGTCGCCCTAATGCTAACCAGGGGGCACGTTGCCTTTGAGACAGGCATAAAAGAAAAATCTATTTCTGTTAAATGAAAAGGAATGATCAGATCTAATAATGCACTCTTTCCAAGTGAATATAAACTATTTTAAAATGATTAGTTAAGTGGGGAAACTTTTCTCAAAAAAATATTTTCATTACCTTGATTCGTGTGCTGAATCTTCTTTACATTTTTCAACGCTGAACAAACACGAAAAGAGTGAGAGATAAAAAAAAAATAATTATGTTAAAACAAAGATATTTGTTTAAAAATTATAAAGTATTTCTTTTTGAATTCTACAGCAAGTTAAAAATAGTGTTCTGTAGTTAAAAATAGTGTTCAAGTTAAAAATAGTGGCTGTATAATTTAGACATCATCGCCAGATCTGAAAGTACACCGAGAGAATCTTTCCTTGTACTGGAGGGGGCTGCTGGAGATGCAGGGTTGACAATAAATGAAGGAAAAATCAAATACATGTTTTGCGGAAAAGAGACTATCCTGGTGATTTCTTTGAAATCGAGCAAACATAGATTTCAAAGTGTTAAAAGTTTACTTACCTGGGATCTGAGATTGAATACCAAAATGAAATCAGCCCCGAGATCCGAAAGAGAATTATTGCTGCCAATTTGGTCTTAGAAGCCAATTAAGATCCCACCTGATTAAAAGAAGAACTAAAATTTTACTGTATAAAACTTTCATAAGACCAGTATTAACATATGCATCTGAAACGGGGTCACTAACAGTAAGAGAAGAGAAAATGTTGGCAATTTTGAAAGAAAAGTGCTAAGAACTATTTGTGGTGGTATCAATGACAATGGAAATTGGTGAAGAAGATATAATTCTGAACTTCACAAACTTTTAGAGGTATTGACATTCTAAAATTTGTTATAACTGAAAAGAATGAGATGGGCAGGTCACCTCATGAGAATGGAAAATGATAGAGCTGCTTTGAAGGTTTTCAATGTAACCGATTTTGGACAACGACCAAGGTGAAGACCAATAAAGAGATCGACTGTTTAGACTCTGATTTTAATGTTATTAAGATGAAAAACTGGAGGTCCACTGCCAAGAGGAGAACAGCCTGGCTGGATTTTTTTTAAGTAGGCCAAGGCCTACAACGGGCTGTCGAGCCAGTTATGATGATGGCTGTATAATTAGGATTGCATAATAACAATACAAACGATTTTAAATATACAAACAAAAAAATTTTTTTAACTTGTTGATACAATACATTTCATTTTATGAATTGAAAAAAAAAAAATGTGCTTTTTTTTTTTTTAATATGAAATTAAATGATAAAAGGTACTGATAAACTAAAATCGATACTGAAATTGTAAAAATAAAATTATCTGAGTAAAAGTGATTTTTAATATGTAAAGACAACCTTTCATGCCTGCTGAGCGAACCGTGAGACCCACAAAATAAGAATTACTTCTGTCATTAACGCGTTGTTTATTATCGTAAATTGCATTATTACAGTTTGTGATGTTTTGTTAGCGTGCCAAAAGGAATGTTTACAACTTAAAATAAAAAAATAATATGAAATCATTCTAATGCTCTGCTTTTTTGAAGTGAACTGAAATAGTTTTGAAATTTCCAACAAGGAAATAAGGTTGGTTACTCATGCTAAATTCAATTGCCATATATCATGTAATAGAATAGAGTAAGTTTCATGTTTGTCGGGACATGCTTTTTGAGTTTAGGCCCATTGGAAGTGCAGCAGAAGCAACCGGAAACACGTCTTCCTCGTATCCAGGATCTAGAAAATCCGATTCAACATTGGTTTAAAAAGTTTCCAGAAAGGAATTTGAGTCTTGAAGAGGAACAGAGAAAGGGTTGGCCAATGCAGGTTGATATGGATGAACAGTGTGTTCACAGTGTGGCACATGGGGTTATAATGGTCGGATTATAACCCCATGTGGCAATATGGCCAACCGGTCAAATGGATGTGTTGCCGGTGGATTACCCTGCGCGCAATAGTTGTTGTTGTTACTAATCTCGGAACTCTAGCAGGGCTAGGCAATTCCCATGAATCCAATAATTTCTAAAAAAATCTAAAAAACAGTCGAGGGTCCGAGGACCTCGTCTTTGTCAAATCCCAAACAAATCAAAATATGTGCTTGGGAAGCCATGTCAGAAGAGCACCAATGGCACCGAGGGAATAATTTTTTGATCGTGCCTAAAAGTTGGGGCACTTGTGCGGCCACTCAAGAAGCGAGAAAAAGCAGTCTGATGGAATCTCGGTCTAAGTTGGAAAGATCCTCCCGGTTTCCTAGCAAAATACCAAGAGGGGTTTTTGAAAGCTTGCTTATTTTGATTTTGCCAGGGAAGAAATCTCGCCAAAGGTCAGCGTCCCACAATGACTGACATCCTCCTCAGCCGCGGATTTAGCTAAGGAGTCGGATTTTTGCGCGCAGTAGTGGGAAAGTGATAGGAAAGATTTTTCTATCTGGAGTCAGGATTCCACGTGAGCTTGCAGTGCAAACAGTAAGCAACGAGTCAATGAAATGAATGTTCTCGGTCACGAGAAATGAAATGAATCCTTTTTTGTTAAAGAGTAATGTGACTGCAGCAGAAAAGTGAATACATTATGCAAGTGTTGCTGGAAAAAGAAGATGGCTAAGCCCAAAAGGAAAACCGATTCCCACTGCAAAGCCAGGATTGCATCAAAACAAGGTTTTGCTTTGCACTGATTAGGATAGGGAAAGGGATGCTTGTGAATCATCAAGCTAACCTCTCAGGCATCTACTTTCCCCAATGAGAGAGTTAAAAGTGGGTTTTACTCACTCAATAATCTACATTACTCAGTAGGAGAGGGCCTCACACCGCACAAATGCCTCAACAGAAACTAGAATGAACTAGGATGGGAAATTCTAGCTCATTCACTCTACAATTCAAACATAGCCAGATCAAATTATTATCCTATTCTGTGTCTGATGGCCGATCTCCTGTTTATTACTTAAATTTTGGCCATTTTCTTGATGGCCAAAATTTAACTAATAAACAGGAGATCGAAAATTCTCTAAATGGGTATTTGGCTACAAAAAAAAAAAAAAAAAAAAAAAAAAAAAAAAAAAAAAGAAGTTCCAAGATGAATTAAAAAGTTACTTAATAATAGACAGTTAAATTCGTAGAACTGGATGCAGAATGCATTAATGAATAAATATAAGCAACAATAAATATTTCTTTCTTTTCAAAATCGTCTATATTAGGTTAGATAATTCCTGCATTACTTTCGTTTAATCTTTTTTATTGCAAAACGCATTTTTGTTTTTTAACTCAATCGAACCCTCTCCAAAGTCTTTGTCTTACTATATTATAAAATGCTGAGAAATAATATGAAATGGCACAGACTAAAATATTTCCCATACATTATCTATATGAAGAAAAGATGCAAGTAAAGAAAATCAAGAAATAAAAGCAATTCTTAAAGAAAATACATTGAAAACTTTATTTCAACCAGATGATTCAAGTTACTGAGCTGTACAGTTGTATGAAAAGTTATTGTGGACAGAATGATTTACAGAAGGAATCGAGTATTATGTCTCCACCCACATTTCAATATTCACATAGAATTTACATTGAGTATACATTCATTCAAAAATATAACATTATCAGCACAATACAGAAGGTCTAGGAGCCACTTTAACAGATGAAATATTTTCAGTATTTTAATTTTTGACAAGACATTTAACCTTGCACTTTATTACAAAGAATGCCTCATTCCAATTCAGAAAAAATGTTTGATTGATTGGACAAATAACAAAAAGTGAAATCAATTAATACAGTGATTAATTTTTAAGAAGATATAAAATTTATAAAAAAAATAGGATCCATTTTAATATCCTATCCTGTATTATTTATATAAAAAAATTGAGGTGTTCTTTAAATGTTTCTCTCATTTCAATCTTATGAAACCAGACAATTAAAATTAGCTCATATTGTATTTTAATACATTTTGAAAAAGGAAAAAAATCATTAATACCAAATTTATAATAGATTTTTAAAATAATTGCTAGATTAATTTAGGTGTCTTAAACTGATGATTTAATATTTGTTTCGATCATTTAAAAAAGCTGAATTTTACTCAAAGAAATGGAAATTCCATTCAAAGTTAAAACCATTAACGGGAATACAATGAATAACATTCATTATAGTTCTGAATTTTTTTTTTTTTCAATAAATGAAAATTTTAAAATTCATACAATTTTCAAAAAGTATTTTGTCATTAATTTTGAATTATTTTTTTTTATCTAAAATTTAGAAGCAAATTTGAAAAATTTTATTGCATTTAGATTTTGTTAAAGAAAAACAATTTATGACATGACTAGTAATCACTTAGATAAAATTTAAAATATATTCCAATAGAGTATAATTTTTTTTCTGTTATTAATTTTGTAATTTAGAATAACTGTTTAGAAAACTGAATTAAAGTGTTTTTTTTTTTTTCGTTTTATTTAAAAATGTTCAATAAGTTTTCCACTTTTAATACTTTTTTTTCTTCGTATCTTCTCTTGTGCCACAAAGTCCCAAGACTGAAGACACTGTGTGATGAAAAATGACCAATGTCCATGCCCAACAACAATGAATAAAGAGTCCCATTAATTGTCGTTTCACAAGGTAACTACATTTTCATCCTAAAAAATCACATTATCGCAGGTTTCTTCCGTCCTTTACCCCCCATGGAGAACTTTTGACCACAATAATTTATCACAAATGAACTGCAGAATGACCTGAAGATGGGTGAGGGTGGAGCCTTCCTCTTTAGAAGAGATTCTGGAAGGACGTCATGTGCATGATGGGATCACCGTTGTGGATGGGATTGTGTCCGTGGTGGTTGATGATGGGCGTCAGTGGGTTGCTGCTGTCGAAGTCCATGGACTGTCCTTGTCCAACATGCGTGGACAGAGAGCCGTCGGAGGGGACTCCCCCGCACGAGTGGACGGGGCTGGACTCCGAGTAGGAACTCACTCCGTCGGGACTGCACAGTTCGTTGCCCAACAGCCCCATGGGGTGCAGCTGGGAGTTGGGCGAGTGCTCGTTGCCCATCATCCCCCCTGGCTGACCGGGGTTCTGCTTGTTGTTGTTGTTGTTCCTCCGCCACTTCGCCCTCGCGTTCTGGAACCAAACCTGCAACACAAGAGGGTTAGGAACTTCGTAAATCTGTATCGTTTTTAACGATAAATACTAATCTGAAATGTAGTTTGCTCAGTTGCAACTTAATTTTAAATATTTGCAATTTTTATGGACGTAAAACTATGATGTTCGAGTGACAATTAAAAGAATCGAATAGATACAATTAAAGAACGAACAAAAAGAAAAAAAAATATCGACCAATTATTAGTTTACAAATTTCTTCCACATTTAGTTATTATTGTATAAATCCCTGATGTCCAGCATAAAACGCATTCCTATTTCAATACTTAGTCATGAATGTATTCAGTATGACTAACATATTAAAATTCTGAATCTGAAAACTTCATTTTTATGGGTTGTTGAATTGCATTCTATAGGATGAGGAGCATGTGATCATTTCAGTATCTTTCTATTATTTCCATGCTATAATATTTAACTCACAAATACTTTGGATATTTATTTTGATGACAAGTTTGCATTATATATGTTTAAACCATAATGGTATTGATTGCATTCAAATATCCGATTATGATATGTTTTGTTTTTTAAAAGCCAAATCTATTTAATTTTCTCCTTTTCCAGTGTAATGAGCACGGCCCAGTTTTCCCACCGCCGTAGATTTCTTCGATAAATGACAACGAGCTCTGTATCTAAACACGAACGATGTTAAACGAGTACACTTTCCAAGAAAATATAACATATATTCCGATTTCTGAGAAGAATTTCTTTTTTTTTTTTTTTTTTTATCTCTGCAGTCGGAGACATTCATGGCACCTTTTCAACAAGAAGCCGAGAGGGATAGGTTACTATCTGCGAGAGACGAAAAGATAAAGATATAATATACGATCAAAAATTCCCTCCTAACTGCGAGGGACTACCGCACTGGATCTCTCTGACATAGGAAGAAGCAGTTTGGATGACTTCCAAGTATCATCTTTTTTTCTTCTGGCTCATCTGGCGCAAAGTGAAATATGCCTTCCACGTAAGTGCGACACTCTGACCCACTCGATTAGTTTCCAGAACTGTTAGGAGCCACTCGCTTTATTGGTTTTGAAAGATGAAGAAAGATTCACCCTTTTTTTTTTTGACTAATTTAAAAGCATTCATTTTACAGCATGGAGGGGGAGGTCGTTATTTTTTAGTGTCTGCAATTATTTTCCCCTTTAGTTATTTTGAAGCGTCAAAAATGTATTTTCGTGGGGCGAAAAAAATGCCCAGGAAGTGGATCTTGCTTTTGGTTCAGGAAAAGATCATTCGAAAAGGTACAGAAGATCTTCTTTTAATACATAAAAATATGCTTTTATTGTTGTATTTAATTGTAATGACTTTCATTTCTTTTTTGTTGTTGTTGCTGTTCTAATGCAGCTGGCAAATACAGAGACAGTTCATCTTTATGCCATAAACAAGGGCTGCACCGCTGTGACTCATTGAGTACTACCCAGGGGGTGTAGTTTGAAGATGGGCTACGGACGCGAATCACACTACCCCCACAACGTTCTACGGTCCTATGAGACTGGGAAAAACATTGGTGGTTTAAAGTGGATTGAACCCGTAACCTGTGGTACAGAGTGCTAGCCACTCGGCCATCAAGTCCCTCTTAATTCTAAGCATTTCTCATCGAGCTAGAACAGGGTGTCTAAGATATTTGAAGTCAACTATATTTTTGTACTTTGCATTGCATTCAGAAATTTTTGATAAGCACTCGTTTAAATGAAGACAAAATGGGCACAGTTTTATTTTTTTTTTTATAATTCATAGCATTCGAAAACGATAAAAATCCGGAGTATCCTTATATGAATAAAGTTACTTTAAAATATTTTTAAAGTATTATTATATAAATGATTTTACTTTGTATCCATTATGTTATCTGGTTATTTCGTTTTTGCAATAGAATATTATACAACATAATAACTTTATATTTATTAAAATCCTATTAAAAGACTTGTTCATTATTGATTACATTAACAGCATTGTAAAAATATTAAACACTATTTTTTTACCAAAAAGAAAATCTCAAAATAGGGGGCGTCAAAAATGTTATAAAAAATATATAAATTGAATACAATTATTATTATTTTCTTTTCTTTTCTAAATAATAGTAGCAATTGTATTCAATTTATATACCTTATATTCTTTTCTGTACACGCAGTCTTCAAAAAATGAATGGTTTTAAAAGCGGATTAATGAAGATCTGAAAATTTCCGGTCGAAGTTTTTAATGTCAGCTCGTAATAAGTTAGAAATTCTGTCACGTTATCGACCTAACGCTCATTCAGTGGTTCACTTTAAATAGGGATGCATAACCTCACATATCAACTTCTTCTAATAAAAAAAAAATTTTAATAATTTTCTTAATAGATTAAAACAGGCGACCTAATTCAGCTTTAATTTAATGAAAAAAAAAAAAAGTAAATATTTATCCATATTTTCTATTTTATTGCAGTTAAGAAAATGAGAAACTCAAAGCAAGCAATTTCATTATTTTATCACTATGATTTATTTCTATTCCCCAAAATACTTTCATTTAATTATCGTATAAAACAAATAATAGATTTTTCATTAAATGACTTTCTGGATGAACACAAACGTGTTAATATTTTTAAATATGAAAATAAAATAAAAACCATTCGGCTCATCCATCAATGCTTAATGACTTAAAAACTAATACATTTAATAAATTAAATTTCTATATTATATGATTCATTAGACATGAAAGTTATTTAACTATATGTTTCTTTTATATGGATGAAAGATCAGTGAATGAACGTGGAATTCAGTGAACTAATGGAAAAAAATAAATTAGCAATTTAATGTCTTGGCGACACAGAATTTTCGTCATCATTCCGCGAGTATTTTCACAGTTGCAATTGTAACAGGTATACGCACCACAGCCATTAACCATTCCCAATGAATTACCGAAAGAGCCCCGGGAACAGAACGGGAAGACTTGGAGATTCTCCAAATGGTCGGCGGGAAAAGTTACGAGGCGCGCTTCTTTCGTTCCGATGCGGGGCTCGTATTTTAGGACGACTCCTCTGCTGTCACGCCGACTCAACTCGTTAGCGCTTTTTCTCTCTTTTGACTTCCGAAATTCGGCGTAACAGCACCACTGGAATTTGCATTTTGGCTCTGCTGTCTTTTTTTTGCTGTCTAGACTTCTTTGCAATGGAACTCGAGATGTCCCCTCTAGAGTCACATCTTTGCTGTAGGTTTTTCATTTTGTTCAATGTTATTTGTTCAATGCTAAACATGTTTGAATTTTGTACAGCTTTTAGATAGTATTTATAGATGATTGATTTGTATTTTTTGTCTCTGCCCATTTTTTGCAATTTGAATAAAAATGGACAATGATTCAACATTCAATGTTCTATCCTCTAAACGGATTATCAAGCAAATTCAACCTTGCAATTATGTGTATTGTTAAATTTCGCAATAAAGCTCAGAGGTCGAGATTTAATTTTTGACTCAGACAATTATCTGTTGCTTAAAATTTAATTGTCTGTAGATATACTTTTTCTATAGATTTGGTTTGTCGCTCTACGGCCATCTTGTGTGCACTTGTCTTGTGTGTAAACTTCACACACAAGACAAGTCGATTCCGAATCTAGAAATACGATGGCTTTATTATGGATAATGGTTTTAACAAAAGTAAATTATTTAAACATCTGTATGTAATCAATAACAGGTTTAAACGATTTAAATAAAAAAAATAAATGTAATCATTTAAAAACTACAGCAATGGAACAAATAACCATGACATTCCTTCGAATCCACACTCTTATGATCTTGCTAATGCATCATTTCAACAATTGGGTCTTTAAAATCATTAGCTAATGAACAGCTTGCATTCTATATTGACAGACTAATTTTTAAGTTCTAATGTGTCAATCTTGGCATTATTTATTGTGTTGGCAAGAAAGTAATTTCTGTTTTTTTTAAGTGCATGCTGAAAACCGAAGGTAATTCACCTCACCCAACACAAGAGAAGAAGGGGGGTGGTGTTTACCTGCAGCACCCTCTTGGTGAGTCCGGTTCTCGAGGCCAGTTTCTTGAGCTCTTTGGCGTCGGGGTTCTGGTTCTCGTTAAAGAAGGCCTTCATGGCCCTCAGCTGGTGGTGCTTGAAGGAGGTGCGCATGCGCTTCATCCGCTGGCCGGAGCTGCTGAGGGGAGGGGGGGACCGGGCCCCGCCGTCCAGGTGGCCCATGTGGACGCTCAGGCCGCTAGGGTCGATGGGAGACAGACCTGGAAGGACAAAAATGCATTTCTTTAGTTGAGACTCGGCTTAAACATTTCTGAACTCCTGAAACCTATTAATAAAAATTATGGTTAGGAATAGGTTTTAACAACGAATTTAGAAGAATTAAATATAATGACTTTTATCAAATTCATATATCTATAAAAACATTTCTTTTTCGTAAGGAATCATTTTTTACCACTTTAAAGATGCATTATTTGCACTCACTAAAACCATATTCTTGTACTCTTAAATTTTACTTACAAAAAATATATTACTAATAAAATGGGTAGCTAAGTATTATAGAATATCTTACGATAACTAAAAGAAATTTGACATTTTAATCATAAAGTTGCTGCATTTGTAATACATTCAATCCTATTTTTTTTCTTAAAAATAGAAGATTCCAAAAAGCGTTTTGATGAGCCTCAGTGCTGAGAAAAAAATCTCTCAACACTTGCATCGTAAGCTAGCTAAAGTAGTCACTATTTTTGCTACGGGTAGTGTTATTGAAGAATACAAATGAATTGCATTCTTTAATATTCAAATTTTAACATTAATTCTAAAAGAAGAAAATTAAAAAAAAAAAAATTATATAAGAACCGAAAATTGGATTTTTAAACCGACTTTTCAAAATCGGATTACCTATTTCGTGGATTGCTAAAAATCCCCTCTACATAAATTGAGGATGGTAAGAAAACGCGCAAAAGAATAGCTGTTTCTAATCTCGCAGCTCAGGTTAAAAGAAACAATTCAGGCCGGAATCACATTTTATTACCTAAGGTAAAAATGCATTCTTTAAAAAAATTGGCCTTGATAATTAAAATGTGTCATTACAGATTTTTTTCATACCCTATAAATAGTATTTATTATATAAGTGGGCAAAACCTAGTAAAACATAACTACATTAAAAAAAAAAAAGCATAGCAAAGCAATTAGAATAAATATGCAATCCATGAAAACTCTTTTTTTACTGCAATTCGAAATGTACAAATATATAGTCTTAAAAAAATTTCAAAAGGGAATAAATATCCTAACGCTATTTAATTAGTTTCTATCAAAATGGCAGCGTCTGAAGAGTAACCATGTCTCCAGCAAAGTGTATTTGATTTGTGCATGTCATCTGAATGGATAATTCCATATTTTTTGGATAATAATGTAATATTTTTTGTTGTGTTTTAAAATTCCATACTAAGTACAACAACTTTTAAAATTTTCTTTTCCTAATTGCCCTTAATTTTATGAATGAATTGATTTGATTTGATTTTTTTGACATTATCATCAATTGCATCTTTCATGCATGAATTGATATTTCTACATTGCCATTGATTCGTATTTATCTCTGTTTTACTGGGTTAAAGAGATTATTCACTATCGATATTCATTTAATATCAAAATTGAAGAATGGAACTATTTGTTCCTATTTTGCTTTCATTTATAAAGTTGGAATGCCATCCTACTAATTGAATCTCATTGAAGTCTTAGTACCTGTGCACATCTGCTACAGATTTGGCGGTTTTTAAGTGGCGCCAATCAAAGTATCACAGAATTTGCTGATTTTTGACGTCATTTTTAGTGCTACGAAAATGCGTATTTGGGATTTGCCAGACAAACAGAATGACAAGATGCAATTTTATTTTTTACATAAAGCGAAATAGAAGCATATAAATACGAAAATCCCAATTCCCAGACATGAAACTTTATTTTGGAAATAAATAGCGTAAGTTTTGGAAATGCAATTTCAATCAAAAATAAAAAATAAAAATCATATGGGACGTAGAAAAACAATTAGTTTGAAGGAAACAGAATACCATTTAAAACCGCCAAATCTGTTTTCAAAAAGCTGCTTTTTTTTGGCGTTTAAAAGATAACTGCAAGTGCGAACAACAAGATTGAGATTTTTATTGGCGCAACTGTAGCAGAGGTAGCGTTAATTCCCATCTCATTGAAACATTTCTTTCATGATAGGAAACAAAGGACATTTATTTTGTAATATCAGTATTTAATTATTTTTTTTTTTTGTTTTTAAAACGAAAAACTCTTGCAGATTAAAAACTATAAAATATTTTTATATCCACATTTAATAACTGTTTTTCTGAAAGAGCAATGATTTGGATAATTGACATTCTGTTTCATTCAGATTTTGCAAAACTATTTTTTTTTTTATCAAGAACCGAAAGAGAATATCATTGAACATTAACGCTACATCAAAAAGACTCGCCGCTGGAAAGCAATATTTTAATCCAGTCAAATACTAAACTCGCCAAAAATAATAATAAACAAATAAATGAAATCGAAATTAAAAATTTAACTGATGAAGCATAAAGTATGAGTTACAACACATTGCTGAAAAGAAGCATTATCAAAAATAAAAAGAAAAAAACCTCCCCCTATAATCTAAATTACCAAAATCTAATTAAGACTAGAACAAAAATTGAAAAAAAAAAAAAAAAAGCTCCCATAAAAACTAAAGACAGTTATGACAGTTTCGTTAAATTAAATGTCATCGCGATAGCTGCCTTCATTTATTTCATTAAGAGAGTTTTCTTTAATTAAAAAGGCAGACTGTGCAAAGGACGATTTTTAAAGAGATGCACCAGGGAATTCAGAATGCAATTCTTTGACACGCCGAGATTCATTGAGGGGTGCGGGAATAAAAAAGTATTCAAAAATAATTGTGACGTACTTTGATATTCACGTGACTGCTGTGGAATATTCAACACAATTTCAGAATCCAAAAATTTTTTATTGCTCTTTAATTCCAACAAATGTTTACTTTCAAATTCATTTCTTAAGGGTATTAAATAATTAATTACAACAGGATCGTGAATTCTTGAGTGTAGATTTTAGAACTATCTCGCCAAACCAATTATTTATAGAAAAAATAATAATAATTTAAGCCTTTTTTTTTTTTTTTTTTTTTTTTTTTTTTTTTTATTATAACATTTTATAATCATTTGTTTATTTTCTCTGACTGTTTATAAGTATTATTTTACAATTTAAAAACATAAATATCAATGAACAAACAAATAAATATTTTCAAAATGGAATAGTTTTTAATTCTCTTTGATATTTTAATTTATTTTATAATACAGGAAAAAAAAAAATTAAGTCATAAGTTAATGCATTATTACCTGTGGAACTTTCATTTAAAACGTATAAAATTTTTTCACAACACACGGAGTCATTTAAAAACCTACTATTAAATATTATTTCTTTCATTTAAAAAATAAATAGCGTTATGCATATTTAGCCAATGAATATTTGTTCCAATAAGATGAAAAATATCAATCTTAATTAGTTAATTAATTATCAATCTTAATTATCTAGTATTTGCACTTGCTGAAATACATAAATCTTTTTTCAATAAGATTTCTGAAACAATTACATTCATAAACACTACGACAAATATTAAAAATTCAGACAAAGTATATTTAACTAGTTCTTATCAAGTAATAATCTTTTATCTTATACATTATTCAATTGAAATAAGAAAGTTCTCAACGATAGGCATTTTAAAAAGTAACGCCAGGGCTTTATCGCCCAACGATATTATATTTATTTTAAAAATTATTTTTAAAAGTCTTATGCGGTTGATTGATAATTCGATAAAAGATGGTTAAAAAGCTGATTTGACAGAACTATTTTTAAATACATTTGTTCCTTTTATTGTGAGGTTATTCAATAAATAATACCTTCATGACATTATGTAAAAACTCTTAAACGGTTTTAAGAAGCATTAATTTAAAGACCTTATTTTAAAGCAGTTTAAAGACTTAAATGTCTTTTTAATATTTAATTCCGTTATTTTTTTCATCCATTATTTTTAAAAAATCACTCACTCTCCTTTTTGTTTTTTAAATTAGAAACAAAATTTTTTTTTAATTGAATAGTTTTAAAATAATAGCTTATTTCTCTCTCATTATGAAATCCTTAGACATTTTAATCTTTAAGTTTTTATTCATTTCCTTTTTATTATGTATTAAATGAGTTTCCCATCACTTAATTACATTTAATTACATTCTACTTATTTTAAATTAGCAAAAAAAAAATTGGTTCATTCTCGAGAAACAATGATTAATTTTAAAAATCAAGATTTAAGATAGAACTATTTCGTTTGCATTGAACAATATATATTTTTTTCGAGGATTAATTCTTTGCAAAATGTTTCACACAATGAAGTGAAGTGACTTACTCATTTTCGTATTATTGAAATGTTCAAATTCCAACTATTCAAAAGGCACACCATAAATCTCATTTCATCGTTTTTATTTTGCTGAATAGTATTCTTTCATTTTACTCCTCAATTCATGCAAATAATTAAAGTACTTTTACAAAATTATTTCTCAGACTTAAGACAGGGTTGGTTATCTGGCAAATAAGTTGATCCTAAAGTGAAGGCGAGCATTTTTCACCCTAAATCTGTAGGTAGTAAAGTCCTTTAATGGGTTATGAAAAAAAAAAAAAAAGCGATGCTGTGCTCTCCTGATGCTGATCTCGGGAATGGTGCAACGAATTAACACTGATGCACCAAAGTGGTGATCCTTGTTTCCCAACGAGTGACTGGGATTCATTTAGTACATTTAGTTCTGTTGCATGAGGATGTGGCAAATGATTTAGATTTAGCACAAACGACTACTATTTATATTTAATTTTTATTTATTTAATTGTGTAATTTTTCATTTTCTGTCCCATTGGCATTATCTCAACTACGATAGCAAGCCGTAGTGTAGTTGTAACAAAAATTTTAAAAGTAAACATCATTCTTTACGTAGTTTTTCAAAGAATGTTTATTACATTTATATAAGAAAGAAAAGAGTCTTTGATGTTGTGAAAAAACGCTCATATATAAGACTGCCGCGAACCATAACTACTGATCTAGATCGATACTTCTAATGTATGACGCAAATAAATTTTTAATGTGAAAATAATAACAACCAAACACTAACTTTAACTCATATGTAAATTGGAAAATAACTATATTTTTGCATCTTGATTCATTGTTTCCATATAGTTTTTCAAAGATGGTTTATTGCATTTGTATAATAAAACACATAGCTTGCTGTTTTAACACTTTTAAGCGCACCATTTAAAAAAAATGTTAAATTTGAAATTTCTCGAATCAAAAAAAGTTAAAGAACCTATAATTTACACTGACACTTTACCTCGGTCAAAAGGTTCACTAACCACTGATCTAGACCTACACTTCATCCAAACGTATTATGTTCAGATAGTGTATGCGATTATGCTACGAAAAGAAAAGATTGATTCCAGTAAAAGTACGAGAACGAGAGGGAAGGAAGAGGGCTCACCTTGCACGTGCTTCTGCATGTCCTGTTCGGCCTGCTTCTTCTTCCGGGGCCGGCCTTTCCGGCCCTGCGGCGGCGGCGGCGCCTCGAAGGGCGGCCCGTACAGCGGCAGCGGCGGCGCCTCGTACGCCATGGCCCCGTCGTAGTGTTGCTGGCAGTAGACCAGGTTGTCGCGCAGCCCGAAGAAGTCGCCCGACTCCAGGGGCGCGTTGCACCAGGCGCACCTGAAGCACTGCAGGTGGTAGACGTGGTCGCGCACCCGCATCACCATGTTGGCCGCGAAGATGCCGCCCTGGCACCGGGAGCAGTTGGTCACGGCCACCAGCCTGGGGAAAAAGGAAAAGATTTAACATTAGTGTCACGTTTTATACAATTTCTGTTAGCACACAAACTTTTTCCACGGTTAAGAAAAGTCGTCTCGTAGAAATTAAGTAGAAAAAAAATATATTAAAAGTTTTTTTCATTTTGGGGTGCAGTTAGTTTTGTTTAGGTTCCATCTCATACATTTTCTAAACTAAGGAAAGACTTATTAGAGGCACTAAAAGTCATATTCCTAAAAAGTTACTATTCCCACTACAGTGCATTAGTATAGGACTATATGGCCTTTAAAAAAAAAAAAAAAGTATGTTCGTCTTCGTGTGCTTTTAAAATAGAACTAACAAATACACTATGATTACAATGCTACTAGAAAACTTTATTTATACTTATTAATGTCATACATTTTCAAAGTCAGGTAACAAGTTTATATTGGTATATTTTAAATCGATTATTTATACTATAAGTACAGCGATTAAAGGCATTCAAATATATTAGGATTAAGGAAACACATTGCAGTATATATTATTATAAAAAATGCATTGTATTATCATCTCCGAAAGCATCTTATTTTTTTTCTGTGCTTTTGAGACATCCGTTAGTAAATCAATATACTCAAAGACTAAATGTAAGCAACGAAGTGTCTTCTGAAGAATGAATGAAGAATGTTTTAAAAAGTCAAATTATATGTCAAGAAATGATTAAAATCTGCGTTAAAATCAAAGTTGATGATAAGCAACAGAAAACGAATTTCAGAAATGTCTTTTGAAATGAAGGCACTCATTTACCAACCTGCATAAAATGTCGCTTTTTCTGGTATTAAGGTAACTTATTTTAAACTCGTCAATAGATAAATATTTCACTGATATTATAGCCTTTTATTTAAATAATAACGTTTCGCAAGTAATTGAATAAATAAGTTTGATCTGATAAACATTTTCATTCAATATCTCAACATAATCAATCGAATTCTATCTATTTAACAACGAAGTACATGTTTCTGGGAATTAAAATAGTTTCAACTCCACTCAGTCAAAACTTAGTATTCCATCGATAGATAAAGAATTCATTTTGACTGAACTTTAATTATTATTTTTTGGAAAAAATTATGATTATGTTACAAATGGGTGCTTCTTTTAATGTTTAATAGGATTATAGACTGATCATATTTTATTAAACGTGCAAAAACACTAAAAAATATCCCTCCGTCGCTATTAAAACACTTTTGAGATCTGAATTTATCTCGAAATTTGTATCAAAATAAATGTATTCACTCAAAAATGGAGTATAGGAAATTTAATTATATTTTAGATCATGCTATTCCACGAACAAGAATACAATACAACTTTCATGACTGACACCTTAAAAGTTATAAAATTTAAATATCTGAAATGGATTTCATTCTTTTTCAGTATATTGCTATTATATTATATAGAAATAATAAACAAAAAAGAAAACTGAATGCATATTTTTTTGTAAATGCATTGAAGATTTCTAAAAAAGCAGTAACATTGGATATCCTAGATCAGGAGTGGCCAACCCAAATGATCTTAAGGGCCACTTTGGAAATGCATCCTAACTCTGCGGGCTGCATATAAAATTATATACCCCTCTATTAGATTTAGATTCACTGTAGACATTTTTTCGAGTGAAAAATTGAAACAGAATGCGTTATTATTTTTGTGTTTACTAGTATTCTTACAGGCAAACATAGATAATATCCATAATAATGATACTAAACGCACATTGAAAAGAAATATAGAACACTCAAAATGAAATATAAGAAAATATATAAATATAAACGAAATTAAAAAAAAGTAAAATCATTAAAAAAATATTTATTTTATGAGTGCGATATTTGTTTCTCCACTCTTTTCACTTAGCTTTTGCAAATCGATGCGCGCGCCTCAGGAGTTCGCAGAATACAATTTAATTATTCTGCGAACTCGTCAATAAAACAGGCAATATCTGTTCTATATTCGAAAGAATATTATTTTAAAATCAAAGTTCATTTTTCTCATCCTTTCAAACAGTTATTTTTAATTTTAGGTATGCACAAATGGGTTTTTTTTTTTTTTTTTTAATACATTAGTTTTCAATACTTTAGCCATTATAAAATATATTTTTTGTAAAAGTGTGATACATCTCATGGGTCAGAAAAAATGTTCAAGGCGGGCCGTGGTTGCCTCCCCCTGCCCTGGGTCCTGAATTTCAATAATGGCTGTTGTTGATATTTTTAAAAAGAGATTGCATTCAATTTAGGATTAAATTACAATTTATAAACAAAAGAGCATAATTTTCACAAAAACATTTTAAATTTGCCCAACTGAAATTAGTTTAATTAAAAAAATCATACATTTAATAAATCTTTTTTTATCAATCAGTAACTTCTGTTCATTTTAAAAAATTCGTCTTTTCTTAAACAGTCAGTAGTTGTGTTTTGGAAATTTTTAAAAGTGGCATGGCTTAAAATTTGTTTACATGGAATTATTTTTTATTATATCGCGAGATATATGTGAAAATCAACATGTGTAAAAAATTGACGGAGATTTACAAAAATATGAACAAGATTGGACAGTTTTGTTTCATTATTCAAATGTATTCATATATCACACCTTTCCACTTCTTTAATTTTGCCCATATGTTATTCTTGCATCATGAATGATAAAAACAATAATTTTGTGATTCCGTCGTAACTTTTCTTTTTTAAAGGATTAAAATAAACAGCAAAAACATTTCTGTCTAATAATTTTCTTCTTTTTCTATTCATATTACTATATTTTTACAGTAATTTTTTTTTTAATTAACAAAACTGCGATGTATAAAATCAGTATCAGTAAATTCGGTAATCGGTATATCTAAGGTTGGAAATGCTGATTATACCACTACCTACTACACTGCTTATTTTTGGAAACAATTTTTAGCCACTAACTCCACGGCTCGCTCTGTCCTGTTGATCTAATGGAAGGACATTTCGGTCTAAAGATTTAACGTGGCCATCTCAGTTTAGACAAAGGAAGCTTTTGAATCGACAACATTTCTCAATTTCGAACCTAAGACCACGGGTTTGAGCCGTGGTTCTTGGTCAAGCACTATACACCAGGAGTGGCCCGAAAGCCATGCATCACAGTCTATAGTACTCCAAACTCAGTATAAATCCGTCCCATAGTATCCATACAAATCCTTAGTATTTTCTATAGTTTTTACTGCTCTAATCAGTAGCAGGCGGGAAGAGGAAGCACAAAAACTACTCAGCACAATGACAACTCCCATTTGCGACAACCAGATTTACCTAAACGTTCCCATCAGCAATTTATAATAGTGTCCAATAATGTAATATTTTTAGAAAACAAATCCAGGGAAGTTTCAATTAAAGTAGATTAATCCAAGAAATTAACTACAAATTAAAGTCAATGTAACAAAAAATTATATTTTTCAAAATACATAATACCTACACACGTTTAAAATGAAAGCATAAGCATTTAAATGCAAATATATAACTTATTACCCAGAAAGCTTGTATTTATCAACGCTTAATTTCTCCATCTACTCTTCTATAAATAAAGACTTCACAGATTAACAATTCTTTTATTATTAAAAATAATTGTTTATCTGTGGAAATCTTCTGACCTATTATAGTTTTTTATTTTTTTTATTTATAGATAATTGAGTTCATTATCACTAAGTGACTTTACTAAATTTTTGTATTTTATTTATTTTAAAAGCACAAAATTTTCTATTTTTTCGTAAAAGCGAGCGTTATCCACAAAACTGGAAGTCTTTTCAATTGCGTAAAATCAAAAAGCAAGTTAGGTCAAGTTTATAAGTAACCAGACAAAATGATTTTTTTTTTTTTTTAAATGTCGGTAGAAATAATAATTAGTATAATCCATCGTAAATCCAAAAAAGATTATTATTTTCCGTAGAACCTACGAAGAATGCGCGATCGTTTTTCTTACTGTTAAAATGACAAAAGCAATACGTAACT